>WURS02444077.1:0-14693 GCA_011762765.2 Rhinocypha anisoptera
AAAGGCACAAAATAAAAGTTCCATTATCTTTGGAACGGTAACTTGGATTGAGATGGCAATTTGGGAATCCCACCTTGATGCCCATTCGAATAATCTGGGCAAATTTGAGTTCAATCCGATATGTAGTATTTGCTGGCCAGGTGTCTAGTATGGTGCTTTATTTATTTTTAGCCATCTGACGATCCGCGTAAATTATGTATAGTTAGAAGTGATTTTGAGATGCAATTGTACTAAGCAATGTGAGCATCTACGATGTAAGTGTAGAAGTTCAAATGTGTTATGCAATTCCAGGTGACATAACTCTTGATCAACTCTTGACAAAACTTTACTTAACTTATTTACAGACAATATTTTTAAATAAAATAAAATTAAAACGTTTTGCCGGTTTGGGTTTCGGCAAAAAGTGTTTTGCCTAGTCATTTCGCGTAATGCCTAGGCAAAAGGTAAGAAAATAAATAAAATAACGTTTTTGCCGCTACTACGGGTTTTGCCGGTAACATATATAAAAATAAAAACTGTTTGCCAAAATCAAATTATTGTTAATCTCAAAACAAAATCACAGTTTTTGTTTGAACAACTCACAAATTTGATACAATTGAGATTTCGATTGAACTTGCATCTATCTCTCTCTCACTTTCTCTCTCTCTCTCTCTCTCTCTCTCTCTCTTCTCCTTCGTAAATTTTGGAACTAAATTCTAGTGTAAAGTTGGTCGCGTGTATCTAATCAAGTTTAATGTCGGGTGTAATCTCATTTTGAAGCAAGAATGAAAGAGAGAGAGAGAGAGAGAGAGAGAGAGAGAGAGAGAGAGAGAGAGAGATGAGCTCGATTGTGCAGCAAACCTTTTCGGAGCCTAGAGGTGATCTAAAGGAGAGAGAAAGATTGAATGTGAAAGAGAGAGAGGCGAGAGGGGCAGGTGCCGCACGGAAGGTAAGTAACTTAACTCACGCAGCTGGGTGAGAAGTGATAATCATTGTTCCTTACCAAATAAACACGGTAATGGAAGACGAGGTGACTAAGATTGCTGGAATAGGCCTCAGAAAGTTTCCAACGTTAACATACACAATGCAAAATGGATTAATATTCGAATTTTCCATTGCCAACGGAACGAACAATTCGACCTTCATCACAGATGACATTCTCCTCATAACTTATAATATGCTTCACTCCATTCTTTCGCGGAGTCATTACAAGAGTTCCTTCATGGTAACATATGGTTTTACTGCGTGAATATGGGGCGCCAGTGGATGGAATAAAATGCTTATTATGATATCGGCTGGCTTTTAAGTGCAACTTAGTGTGGAGGATTTTATGCGGTCATGTTGTTTGACTCTGAAAAATGAACTCACACACCCACTCATTTTCGACTGTCCGGCGATCATCTGGGTTGGAAATTGAGATTCGATGTCACCCGATTAAAAAAACGGTCTCAGCCTGACCCTCAGCCTAAGACTTGGATCCACATAACAGTGAGCGTCAGCAAAGATTTATCACAACAATACAAAAAACAATAATAAATTGCTACCAACACTCCTTCACGAATCTCGCCCTCTTTTCCAACTAAGAACGTGCTCGGACATTCATTTACTCGGCAACCATCGAAAGGCTCGTCCATTTGCCAAATGAGGTCAAGAAGATGTTTTACAATGGATGAATCGTTATGCAGCAAGACCAGAACCAAGACAGAAGGTTATTGCAGCGGTCGGCAAGATCTAATGTGCTAAATCTCGTTTGCTTATTCGAATGGGATGGTGGGGCAGCTGTGCGATGGAATGCGAATCAGGGCGTAGTCATGCAAAACTACCGAGACTACTCAGGACGATTCCTACTTAGTCTTAGCAAGCGGTGTTTGCATTAAGAAACTTGAAAATGCAATGTAAAAAACTCATGAGATGTTCTCGTTCAAAACTCGAGAGAGTTCATCGCGTGTATCTGAGCAAACAGACTTAACACACAATCTTGATTTTCCATTTTTTTAAAAGCTCAAGGTTTGGGAATTACAACAAAGGGACCAAAAGGCGGAAACGATTATCTTATCTACAGTCTACATTTCTTTGTTGCCACGGCCCTGCACCTTGTCGGCACAAGGCTCTTCGAATGCGACCCATGGGGAATTACCGCTTCTTCATCGGAAATGAATTGACCGGCTTAGCTAGGTGGGTAGCGTGCCAACCTAATAATCCAAAGGTCGCGGATTCGATGGACCCTTCTATGGGATGTTGCTTCCTAGCTTATGGGCTTTTTTCCGTGTGGCTTCTGTGATGTGATGAATGACCATGTCCATAAAAAATATTACTACAATGTAACATCCCCATGTTGGCTACCTACGAGACCGGCGGATAGTGGACAACTTAAGGACGTGGCCAGCTTTTAGTGGTGTGGTAATATCCTAAATGTTTCACTGAAAATTTGCCAACGTGGGAGGTTTCACCATACTACCACTAGGTAATAAATTGTTTTTCTAAATAGGCATAATGCAAAATCTAGGCGTCATGCCAGTGTAGGAGAGAGAATGGGGATGGTCTCGAGAGTGGGTTAAGGACAACAGAATGACCTACAGAATGCACGAAGCTCACCCATCGCAGATAATTTCAAGGCTGAGCAACGAGATGTTGAATCACGTATAAATCTTCTTGCAGGTGAAAAAGATGCCTTCTTGGAATTTACTCGAGGTCAACGACTTCGACCAAGAAAAGGAAATTTCTCCACAAATGCGACACGGCCATGTTATCACTCGACGCAGTGTTGGACTAAAACTAGTCAGCTCCCAAAAATATTATCTGTAGTGAGACAACCTCATTTGATGCATGCACATTTGTTCTTTCTCCTTTGTTCGCCGATCGACTTCGGGGTCACTGTTGTGCCCAACACATGATTCATTATTGTCGCAGGTTGGCTTAATTTCACTAAATCAAGCAGATTCGAATATTAATATGATAACAGCACCACCTGATCATTCATACACTGAGAGAAGAGCGAATACATTCTTATGAAATCATATGGTGAAAGCAACCTAAGGATCGTTAACAATTTCCCACGTTCACAACGCAAAACTGAATTGAAATCTGTCACTACATGCCATTTGCAAACACATGAGACGAAGCAATGTATTGACCTGCTTTTTACCGAGCAGAAAATCACCTTCTTTTTTAGGCTGCTTCTTACGGCATTGATCGTAAAGATAAGCACGTCATTTATTTTCATAATTCGACCAGCCGACCGGGTTAGCCTGGTGGGTAGCTGCTCGCCGGCTAACCCAAAAGTCGAGGGTTCGAGTCCCGCCCAGGGCATGGGTGTTGTGTTTGTCCTGATGGGTTTTTTCTATGACATGAAGTGGTGCGAAATGACCATAACCGTCGAAGCACCGTATAAACAAAATTACTACTACTATAATTCGACATCGGAAAGGAATAATCGACCTAAATTAATAAGTCCCAGGAGAAAATACGTAGTATATACATACTAAATCCTCATTTTTTGACTTAACAATCGTCTAAACGAGATTCTTCGACGCAATCCTAAACGATTTCAATTATAAAATAAAAGAAACTTGAAAATCAAAGTAGGTTCTCGTTCGCTTATTCACAAATCCTTGAAACTTGTCAAATGTTGCCAGAAACACAAAGAGGCGTTGTTCGAGACGAAAAGCAGCCGTTTTCACGCTCCTTTGTCCCGCCCTCGAATGATACGGGCCACAGCGTACACTAACACACACACTCGACGCCACGGGAAGAAATGAACTTCCGAGACCACCCACTCACACCTTGCACCATTCACCTCCCCCCACCCCCTTACACTGTGACATCACTTCCACGTAATCACAATCCGAAGTGCGGTAGTTTCTTTTTAATCCCCACCGCGATATTTATTTTTTCGAGACGATCCTTCCGTGGGTGAAAGTCCCGCGAAATCCAATTACGCCGTGTATGGGGAAAAAAAAAGTTTTCCATCCCTCCACCCTACCCTCCCTTGCGCTGCGACGGTGCCCCACGGTACGAACGTGACGGTCGCTCGATCACGACCCGGATCTTTTTACGATGCGGCGGGACGGCGGCGGCGGCGTCGGGACACTCACTCTCCGGCCGGAGAGCGAGCACGCGGTCGTCCCAATGATGAACCTCTCTCTCTCTCTCGTCCTCTTTCCTCGCTTTATATCTTCTTCCCATCCTGCACCCTTCCTCACCCCCCTTACAACCCTCCAACCCACTCACTCGCCCGCTATCCTTTTCGAATGTGATATTTCTCCGATTCCCAGAGTCGTAAAGTTTCGCACATGAGCGGTGGATGTTTCGTCCGTGCGAACGCTCTCTCGAATGCGCCTCGGCAGCGACGAGTTTCGTTTCGCCCACTCGTAGTGGAGTCGTGGAGAGGAGTTAAGGTGGGCAGACGCGTATTAAATGCTGACCCTCGTGAGCCGAGGATAAAGGCATCATTTCAGTGCGAGGAACGAAATACTCATCGTCTATAATATTTCTGCGAGACCGTCGGAGAATGAGTAGTGAACGAGACTGCCCGTGGGCGTTGAGCATGAAGCAGAAACCAAGTGATAACACCATCAATGAATCGTAAATTCAAGGCATGATTTCGGTCATTTATGCGACATTTCTGGGTCAGTCCATAAATGTGTGGACGAGAGGAAAATTCGGGAGACCAAGAAACTATTGTAAATTGCAACAAATGGAAAAAGACCCTACAAACAATCACCAATGCCAATCTAGGGCTCGTCAAGAATGCAACCACATCTAGCATGCATGCGGACATTTAAAAATGTATGCATGTGCCTTAAATGACCGCCGGTATAGTTACTGCCCCCATCCGGTAGTCTTTTTTCACAGGTCAGTCGTATTAACAAAATGGAGTACACCACCAGAACCATTAAGCCTTCTATTCTCTCAATTATATATAATATTTCTACCCTCATCTGTAACAATCAGCACTACAGCTATAAGTGGTTAATTTAAGAATTTAAGTTGGTCCCAAAACGTTTTCACGGTGATGACTCACGGCGAAAGAAACAAAACTCTGGGATACCAAAATGGCTGTTGCCAATATCAAAGACAAAAGGCCCTAGCTGATATCAGTTCATTTTTCCATTTCCTTCCCATCTTTTTCAATTATGGTAATTGCAAATCGATTAAATTGAAGTTATATAATTCCACTTAATTGGCAAACAAATCCCTTTATTCTCTGAAGGAGAATAAACTAACGGAGGGCATCAATCAGCAAATTCTCCTTTTCTAAATAACTAATTCCATCAACCATGGATATTCATAACTTCCACGAAGAGAAGCCTGAAATCGTCAACCATAAGATCTTTTGAAGTATGTGATCTTCCTCCGTAAACTCTCAACTCAAAAAACCCTCACGGTTGAAATTATATCCAGTCTGTTCAAGGACAGTCCAACGACAGTAAGAACTATCCGTATGATTTTCCGTTCAGACAAGTATTGCTGGTCGACAATCCAGCTCACACCATTTAGAGCGACGGGAACAACGTCCGTGCACATTCTTTGCTCGCCCTAACTGGTCACCACTTCGCACGATAAACGTAGCCAACTTTCCAGTAGGGGGCATTCCGTCGGCTGACGAATGTAGGGATTTCCAGAGCACGCAAGCACGTCGGGACGGAATCACGCATCCGTCTTGAGCTAGTGGCCTTCCGCGCGGAGGACCCGCCCCTCTCTGCGGCCTTCCTTGGGCCCCAAGGTCGACACCGTGTCTCAGCCGACGACGGCGGTAACAGGGTGAGAGCGATCAGGGACGCCGGCGGAAGAGACCTTCCACCGACGTTCGCGATTCGCAGCTGGATAACCAACTCTTGTTTACTATTTTAAATACAGGGATACCGGATGGCGTGGGTGGCGTGAACTGACGTGGAGAAACCGTTATAAAATGAGGGGAAAACTGCAGACATCCGTTTCGAGATGAAAAGATCTGTTTCAAGAATTCTTTCCAAGTTCATAAAGAGATTTGAGCAAGAATTTGTCAAATGCAGTAATGTGCAAAACCGGAACAGGTTCGATTTTCCTTATTTTTCACGTTAAAAGCTGAATTCACCTCAGAACGGCGTGACAAAATAATAGAGAACAATACGACGGGTTAACTTTGAAGTGTGAACACGTGTAAGGACACTTTGACGTGCAAGGTAAATCAATAACGAAACAGCTCCCGGAAATGGTTTTTCAGGGCAGGACACTAATACCATATGGAACATACATTCCGAACTTTCAATAATACAGTGGTAATAGTAGAGTTTTTGTTTATGGGATGCGTCGATGGCAACGGCCTTTTAGCGCATCTTAAAATCGAAACAAAGCTCAATTGGACCACAACACTCGAGGCTGAACCCACGGCCTTAAAATTAGTCTACTAAAGTTTGGAAAAAATAAACATTTATTCGTATAATTAATGTAAATAACTTCGTATCACTCCCAACCGTAATATTGTTAGCATAAACAGCAATTCAAGGAGAAGAACGCTCGCCTTCATCAATTTACTTAATCAGTGAAATCGAGGAACGTCATCGCTACCAAGAAAAGTACGATATCGTGTCAACCGAAAGCCACCCACGACGAATTTTAATTATCTGCCGATGTACGTAGGTCACAGTATATGCGATCACAAAAATTTCCAGACAAATTTTCTATGCTTCGTGGAATTTTACGTTCAGTTTTACGCCGTGATACGCGCCTTCAGTTTATTTCTCGTTCATCCAACACATCCAAGGAGAGTAATATTACAAGTAATTTATTTCTGTTTGTCCGTCATGCTCCTTCAGAGAAAAATAAGGGGCAAGTTTTCCTTCTTTATATGGATTTTTAACGTGACTCCACTTATTAAATCCCCCCCGGTGTGTTCAGACTTTGCAGCCGCCTAATAAAGAACTGACTCCGCTGGTGTGGTTCATGGTTCCACTGGCATGGGTGACTCTACCGGGACCAATAGCCGTTGCTCTCAACAGTACACCTTTAGAGGTCATTGAAACACACTCCCTTGCATGACACCATGTTGTTGCCCTTGGGGAGGGATTGGAGGAAATTAAAGTGCAATACACATTTTGTTAACCCATTACAAAGATACTGACACGCCTTTTCTGAGGGCATTAATGCTGTGACCAATTACGCCAGTTCAAACAAATGTTTGTATCGAAGGTTTTCTGGGAGAGGATGAATTCAAACGAAAAAAAATACAATAAAAAACAACATTTAACAATAAACTTAAAAGCGTTTCATTGATGCTTGGAGAGACTGAATACAGTTAAATGTAAACCTTCATATGTATTATTTAAGGATCGATGCAGGAGCTAACAACTCCACAACACAAATTCTACTTAATTAGCAATTACTTCCCACCTCCAGTTACAAATTAATTGTGAGTGGTTCCCAAGGGTAGGTAAATGGAGCCCAGCAGTTACGAGCCCCTAAGTACCTCTGATAAAAAGAGACACCGCTTTTGCTGTAGTTTTATGTCAGGATGCAAAAGGGTAACAAAAGATATGCGGGGCCAATTAACCATCGAGAGAGCTTCTGCTTAAACTTCAAACTTGGACAGGAGAGAAAACGATGCCATTACTTATTGAGAAGAGGAGGCCGAGGATGAGATTAGGGTAATTAAGGTGGATCGTGGAACGCACGGCATTTGCGAATGGGAAGAAGCGAGGGACGAAAGGGGGAGAGGGAATGAGACGGCGCATTATTTGACGGTGATTCCCCATTTTTTTAATTGTAAAACACACTGATTAAAATAACATAAGCGAAAAAAGACTTCGCACTGCATGCAAAACCACTTAGTGGGGAAGTAATGTCAGAAGCAGGATATGGACCACTACTTTGAAAGGGGCACCGGGAGAATGAGGTGTCGTTTTAAAGCAGGATGTCGTTAGGGGAATGTTGCGACGCCAGGAAAAGAAGTGCACTTTGGGAGATTCCACGGACAAATATTTCCTTCACACCACGCTTTTAACAGAAAATCGCCTAACACAATAATAAAGGCTATTACTTATCTCGACGGAAAGATTATTGACGAAACGAAATTGGATTTAAACACAACGAAGACGCCACGGATGCGTAATCACACTTACTCCATCTCCCATGCCCACTGAACTCGAAAAATAAATTGCAGCCTTCGGACACCAAGCGCACACACGAATGCAGGGGTCGTGCCAACAAAAGACGAGAGACATAACTGCCACGAGCAATGTTTTCATGAAACGAAATAAATCTGTTTAAACTTCTTACTATCGTCGGATGAAAAAGCCCAAAAGCACGCCACGTACGCCGTAATTCATGTGAGCATATAAAACTGCCAGAGATTGTTTCTAGGGGGCCATTTGGATGAAAAAATACAAAAATTTAAGCCCGAATCTCCATGGCTACAAGAATTTAACGACACGGCCTTTTTGCGTGACATTACAACACGAGCTTCAATTAACTAACTGTTAAAACTGGAACTACGACGAACTAACCCTATAAAGCATTAAACTCGGTTACAGCGTAAACGTAAATGTATAAAGACAAATCTTAAGCGGGAGCCAAAGCCATTAAGGTTTAATTTTAATTTATTTCCATTTATTAACACCCGGTAAAATGGGCCATACGTTGATGAAAAATACCGCAGTCCTTAACAATGTGATTCCATAAGCTGATGTGGTAAGGGGATTGGAACAAGTTTTTGGACATCTATTAAAGCAAACGTAAATGAACCGTCACAGGAGAACTAAATTTGCAAATGGAATGTGGAATTACCATTTGCCTATTGAAACAGAGGTTGAAAAAAAAAATTCATGGTGGTTTCTCAAAACCTAGATCTAACACATGTTCTAAGATCTTTTGGTGTGTTCAATTAAACAAGTAATTTTATCACAGGATAAATACGAGTATTTGGGCTTTGGCTATTATTAGGAAAACGATCTTTAACCTCTTGCACTTTTGTGGAGATTTACAAAGGTAAAAATCTTTATATTTTATAAATAAATACTCGCAAAGTCCGAAGTCAATTCAATTAATTTCAATAATTCCTTTATTAAATTTCGCAGAATCATTTTTCCGTTTTATAACAGAGGTCGTCAAGTATTCCATAAACTATCTGTACAAAACGAATTTATATAAGCTAGGTGCCTCGTTACAACTGGAAATTTTTAAAATACATACATTTAGTAAAAAATGACCCAAATGTTTGGAAAGTGAGATTCGTCTGATTAAATTTCAACTACAGAAAAGGAAAATCTTAAACGCAATCTGAGTTCATTTATTTGTATTTTCATTCGAAGACTGCGAGTGGGAAAAAATGAATCAAATTGTAAAGACATTTGGAGTAGATTGTCACGGTTGCGAAAGCTGGACTCTCTTGATATAAGACAAGAGTTTGGAGTCCGTGGAACAGGGTTTGCGGAGAAGAAAAACTATCTAGGCAGAAAGAGAAACTTTTAAGGAAATGTTAAAAGAAGGAACAAGAAGACTTACAGAGAACATCTAGAAAAGGAAAGCGAAACTTTTTCGCCACCTTCTTAGACACAACAACTATATGTCAAACATGTTTACGGGAAAACTTATGGGTAAGAGCGGAAAAAAAAGAGACCACGGAGGATAGAAGATGTATAATAGGTCACAAGACGCCGGAACTATGGAAAGATGAAGATGACAGCGGAAGAGAGTGAGAAGAATCGTTGTGGCGACAAGTCGTTTAGACAAGGCCTTTAAAAGTTGATGATGATGGTTCAAGGATTGACCGAATTCACCTCTTGATTCTTCCCGGACCAATCCTCATCCTCTTGTAACAAAAATTTTATGTTTTCTCCTTCATCTAGGAGACACACTTTTCCCTTCTTGCCATTTTCTTTTCCTTATATTCCTCACGAATTCATTGTCTCAGCGCGGAAATCATTGACTAAACGAATCCCTCTGATTCTTCTCCCTAGAGCGCTGTTGGAATTTTATCTAAACATCCATGTCCCCGCTTACGAGTACCAATACATACGTTCAATATGGGTGAACTAATTCATCTACAAACTACTGTTTATCGTTTGCATTAAGATCGCTTTTTTTCTATGTCTTGAAGAGGTATGAAATGGCCATAGCCTTCAAACCCTATAAACAAAAATACTACTATCAATACTACGATTAAATGGATTTTACGAATAAAAAACTGGAATGGGGTAGACATTGAAAATGGAAGAACTAATAATACCATACAATTCTCTAAGATGCTAAAATAAAAACTATTACATTTTGAAAGTATAATGCATCATAATTACCCCATTTTTATCGGTAAAAACTGTAGACAGTAAGTCATTTTTGTCCACATAGATCACATCTTGGGACTTATACATAATTGAGAGGTTCCAGACTTGGACGGTAATGCCAACCCCCCCCTCCGGGGTTTGTTTATAATGAGCAAATGACCTGAATAGGAACATTTTCCAACACTTTCCATAAACTTATCACTCTATTTGAATATACCGCATGATAAAAATTAGGAGCAACTACACATATTAGACAAAAATCTCCTTCCACACCAATCTCATTGGTAGATAAAAGTCTTCATTTGGAGGAAGGCTGAGAATAACGTCTCTACATACCGTTATCCCAAAATAATACAGGGGTAGGTAGCATTGGGGCTATTTAAAAAGAAAAATCTGTGACTTTTAACAGATTTCTATGAAAAATACAACAGCTTTAACATATGGTCAGTAAATAAATGTGTGAACGATTTGTTTCCAAAATTTCCTACCATAAAATTTGATCGGCAGCGACGAGACGTACTATTTTTATTTTTCTTAAACCACAAGGCAAGCAAGTTACAAAACCACACATCCCTAATTTTAACAACACCCCGCTCACGCGCATGTACCCCCACTCCCCTCTTACCGACGTGACCGCCCTAGTGCGCGGGTAGACACGGGAGGCAAGCAAGCAGCAATATGTTTTCCGATTTAACTTCTCACGAACGCTTTAACGTCAAACAGCAAACACAAATTTGAGTAGGGGTGATTACTGCGATGAAGCATCACGTACGTGCAAGCCCCAGGCCGAATTCGACTCACGCAATTTAACGCGATCGGGTGGAGACGGACACCCGCCAATTCAACCTTTCCCACGATCGTACCGACGCCAGGCTTCGCTTGATCCACTGGTCGCATACTTGGACACCTCTCCTCGCTCCCGCGACCTCACCATCGCCCTGTGGCCGAGCGTGGGTAGCCAGGGGGATCGCGAGACGATCACATATGGCGAGGAAACATCCCGGGGCGCGCCCCGGTTGACGAGAGGCACGGGGAGAGAGAGAAAGGGCGGGGAGGGGCCCCCGCCCGCGAAGTCGCACCCTGGAGGAGGGGATATGGCGACTCACCTGATGGCACGTGATGAGCAGGGAGGCGACCACGAAGGCCCCGGCGATCCCCTGGGCCGCCTTGGTCTGCAAGAATATCTGCGGCACCTCCTCCGTGGGCGCGATGCTGCTGAAGGGGTCGGCCATTGTTGTGGAGGAGACGGCGGCGAGCGAGGGTGGCGTCGTGGAAGGGGACAAGGCGGACGGGGGAGAGGAAGGGGAAGCGGCGGCGGCGGGGCCGATCGTTGTGGAAAAGTTCAGAGAGAAGGCGGCCGCCATGGCGACCCGATGGCCTCTGGCCACTCCAGATCTGACGGAATGCTGCCCTCCCTCCCTGTCGAGGAGAAAGAAAACATTTCATTAAGATGAGCAAGGAATTTCCAAGGTGAGAATTTCATCCACTTTACTTGGCGCGATGATCAACACATCTTCCATACATTTAACTGCCGCCAAGGCTTCTTCTCCTCAGGAAGGAAATTTTTTTAAATCTTCACTCGCATTTTTCCCGAAGCGTGGTTATCATATTTTTCTTTCGGACAAACACTGGATGACGGGATCGAATGACAGTACGTAATATTTTCACTTCTAAAAGAAAATTGTGATTGAAGCGTGATGAACTTTTTGATAAAACTATTTAATTCACAACATAATTTTCGACCAAAGGTGAACCACAGAAAATTAAGGTAATAACGGATAGGAATCCCACACAAAAGGGACATAGCAATTAAAAGAATACAAGGTAGGAATTTGATTAAGCGGATCTATATGCCAGTACGCATAAGTAATCATTATACGCGTTTCTTTCAGTTTTATTTAAAAGTTAAAACAAATAATTTACTCAACAGAAGAAGCTATGTTGGATAGGTACTTTCAGGCATTCGCATAGCTCTTGTAACAACAGAAATTCTAGAAAAGTTAGAGTTATTTAATGGCGGTTACAATGAATACATCTACAACTAAATTCATTATTAATATAGAAGTCACAAAACAGGTTGAAACAATTGATAATAAAACAAGGAGAATTTCTATAAATTATTTTTTAATAATTTCATAGGAATAAAATGTGTATACTGAAATACGGTGTAATCTGGTTTAATATTATTGATTCCTAAAATACAAATTCCAACTATTTACTAATATTTAATGCTACATAAAATAAAGCCATAATGCAATAAAAAATTACAATGTCATCCACAAAAGGTATTAATATGCTAAATACTATTCACATTTTTTTGGTCATGAATACGCTAAATAGATTATAAAAATCCGTGTCATGTAAACGTAGTTTTAAAAATTAACTAATGGAGCAAAGGGTTTCAAACAATAAGCTAACACTACGCAAATATATCTCTGAATACCTTTGTCTAAGATTCTATGTAGATTCCTTTGCAACATCTATTACGTAACGTTGAAATGGATATGTATGCATCGATAAATATCCACTACTTTCGTAACACCACGAAAAGAGAGTAACGATGTGCGAAATATGACAATAATGAGCGCATTTACTCATGACACTTGTAGCCCCTATGAACATTCTCGACAGGGCTACCGATACATCTTTAAAATATTCTTATCCTTCCCGTAAGAAAAAGCTCTCCCTAAATGATAGGCATGAGATACGAGGGCACCTTGGCACATAGCACCGAAATTCCTGTGGGAAAATTAAGAATACATCTAAGTCTCGACAAGTGTTTCTGATATTACGTATTAGGTCGTGTGTCAGTGGGAGGGTGCGGTTGGGAACTAAATTCTTCGTCGTTTAGCACGGGTGGCTGAATTCGAAATGGGATTTTTGGGGATGAGTGAGGGCGAAGGGAGAACGTGGCCGTTGACATTCTCCTAAAATGCGGCTTTACGGCCCAAACACTTAATCATTTCATTCAAAATGAACTCGAAGGGCAAAAAACACAAGGAACCGTAATGGTGATTAGAGTAACACAAAATTTCCTAACCGGGTCCTACATAAGGGAAGCCAGTAGTCCAATCTAAATGATTCAGTCACTTGGATAATATCCTACGCACCAGTTCCCTTGGTTGCAAACATATCATATTGGCTACCCTCTTAAGTAGTGTTTCAACTTGGAGAGAGCGAGTACGAACAGAAATGGAGATTTGATTTCTTTGGTCATCGGTTAATGACCTGTAATAGTTTAGTGGCAAATTTCGAGGAAACGAAAAGTATTTTAGTGCATGATAAGCGTGAACGGAGTCAACTCTTAAAAGCAAACCTTTTATGAATTTTTTTTCGACTTTTTCACGAAATTAAAATTACTTCGATTCGTCAAGAAATTTCCGATGGAAATGTGAGAGAGAGATGATCCACGAAAGGAAGAATTCGATGTCAATTGCTATTTATTTACTTTTAAGAAGGAGGTGAAATAATGTCGCAGAATGCCCCGCGAATGCCTCATCAAAACAACCAGGGCTCCGGCGATGAAAATGTTTCAAATTGGGCGAAGTAAGAAAAAAACTAACTAATCCATGAATTATTTGGAGCCTGATACTGGGTTCATGGACTATTAGTAGGTTGGTGATAACAGTTGACATACGATGCATACCACTTAAGACGCTCTGACGTGTTTTCCCGTCATTATATCATGACCTACATTTTGACGAATTTTCAATGGAAAGTCAACTATCTCATAAAAGCCTCGACACAACCGCCCCACTTAACAATCATTGGAAGACAAAGTCTAAGGAATCAAAATGAGCACGTTTTCTCGATTTCTTTTTAGATGAATATTCTTGCCAGGATTAAGGTTTTCCTCCATTACTTGCCAGTTCAAATCAATTTTGCTAATTCAAATCTTTGCAATGCCATACGCAATCAAATTGTTCAAAGGTTTGACTGCGATTTTTAGTTTTTAGGAGGTAGAAGGGCGCTGAACAGTAAATTCCTGCTCTCCATTAAAAGTAATTCCATGAATATGCAAGCTGTAGATTAGACCGTAAGAATTCAGACGATGGGGTTCGTGGAATAACTTATGCGCATGGTCGAAATGGCTATTCAGTGACAATTCTGAAAAAAATATACAGAAATACCGAAACGGTAGATGAATGTACACGAAAATTTTAATGACTGGTGCATTACAAATGAATGACTATCCATGAAGAAAAGACATATTTGCACGATGACTAAGCAGGGTTATCGTTTGAATAATTAAAAACGACTTCAATACCGTATTTGACGGCATATAAGACGCTCTGGCATATAAGACGCGCCCTTATTTAGAAGACCACACACAAGAAAAAAAGTTTCAATAGTCCGTGCGACAGCGCGGACTACAATCACTTAAAATGTGGTTTCTTTTAGTTCTCACATTTCGTAAAAGCAAATAATTAATCATTGAAGGCAGTTACCAAACAT
>WURS02444088.1:0-14692 GCA_011762765.2 Rhinocypha anisoptera
ATTTACTTATTCTGTGTAATGACGACAGTCACCATAGGTAATGCTATGCTATGACTGAATAAAGATTATTATTATTAATATGTAGTAATCTCTTTATATTTTCATCTAGATAATCACTCACTCAACATTAATGGGTATTTGGTGTCATCCTAGTATTATATTATCGTAGTGTCTCGAGTGTTAACTCAATATGTATATATAGCCATAATGTACAATGTATACACAACAAAATACATTTACTTGACTCTTTATGTCTAGAAAATAAGTATGACATCCTTTATCTTAATGAACATTGGCTTAAATCATAAGAAGCCAACTTGTAAAATATATCAGGCTATCAAAAAGCAAGTGTATTTTGCAGGGAAACTAATTAGAACAGTGGTGTGGCGATATATGTGAAAAGCAACATATGCTTTTCTGTAATTGATGTGGCTAGCTACTGCTCTGGACTATACTTTGAAATATTAAAAAATATGAAGTAGTTGTAGCCTCATTAACCATTCTTCTAATAGAGATTATCAGGTTTTTGTAATAAACTGGAACAAGCATTAGAATTATGTCTAAGTATATGAAATACCATTAATATCATTTTATGTACTGATCTCAATGTTGACATGTCTCAAGCTTCTAATAATACATGCACATTGTCTAACCTATTGAGCTCATACAACCTTCACTGAACTAACTTTGAACTTACTAGAATGGCTGCATGCCTAGACAATATCATTACTAACTTTAAAGAGACAATATTATATACAGATCATTGATCCAATTTTTTCAGATCATTTAGCCCTGACATTTAATGTGTCCGTGTCTTCACTTGATAGCATCCCAAAGAAAGACACTCAATGTGCATTAGTTATACCTATTATGCCTGATGGTGTATGTCATTTTAAACATCTTCTTTTTAATATCAATAGTTCTCTTTTAAAAAATACCGTAGCCTGGAACAGCTTTGCCAGTTGTTGAAAAAATGATATTTGGTGCCCTGATAAGTTCCTGAACTAACCAGGAGTGGAACCAAAATTTTTATCATAATATCCTTTTTAGTAGCCAATAATATATTACATGAATATGGCTTTAGGAAAGCTAGATCCACTAACACTGCTACCTTCTAATTGTTGAACTCAATCTATCATGCTCGTGATCATAGAGAACAATCTCTTGGAATATTTTATGACTTGTCTAAAGCCTTTGGCAAAGGCTACCATAGTATCCTTCTCCTTAAGCTAGACAACATTGGGATAAGAGGTACGGCTCATGATTGAATTAAGTCTTATTTAACTGGTAGACATCAAATGATGAAATTTTTGCAGCAGTCTGAGTACTGTAATACTATTTCACTTTCTACTTTCACTTTTGAGGTAATTATTAAGTCACAGTTATAAAGCTATCTGGGGAATGGCGGGTTTTTTAGCTCATCTCAATATGGTTACCGTAAAAGTAAAACTACCATACAAGCTCTTCAGTATATCATCAATGTCATCCACAACTCCTATGAAGACCAATTATCTGTTGTTTTAACTCTTTGTGATATAACCAAGACTTTTGATTGTGTTTCCCACTCTATACTTCTGGAAAAATTGAAATACTATGGGATTTCAGAAGTTGAGCTGTTTCTTTTCCAGTCATAGCTTTCTCAGCATTTCAATGTGTTGAAATTGAAGGAGTGCAGTCCTCCTCCCTCCCTACTCAATATGGTGTTCCCCAGGGGTCTGTCCTTGGACCAATTCTATTTTTAATAATGATCAATGATTTTCCATAAAACATTCCCACAAATTCTATTCTCTATAATGCTGATGATACAACCTTAATTGATACTTGTAAAAATACCACCACTGCTAATGGAAGAGCAGATAATCACCTAGTATTGACTAATCATTAATTTGGTATAAATGGTTTTGTACTTAATAGGGAAAAACTCAAAAGTTAATTTCTACCCTGAAATCTGCCTCAGGTAATATGAAACCAACAAAACTACTTGGGCTTTACCGCAATTCCAAACTAAGCTGAGTGCTCATATTACTGAGGTAAATAAAAAATTTCCAAAGCTTTCTTTATCTTAAGAAAGCTTAGCCTGTTGGTTTCCTCCAATTGCATGAGATGTATATATTTTGCTTTTTTTTTAACAGCCACTTGGACTATGGCTTGGAACTATGGGGGAATGCCTTTGACATTAAATCTGTATTTATGCTGCAAAAAAGACCATTAGAATACTTACTTAATCCCCATCTCGTGAACCCTGTCATCCACTGTTTATAAAATTGAAAATCTTAACGATTTACAGCATGTATGTGTACAAAGGTTTGATTTACATAAAGGAAAACCTTAATATCTTCCCTGCAAGATGTGTAACTCACAACTACAGTACAAGACATAATAGCCTCCTCTCCCTAAATCAGTGCAGGTTAACTAATACTCAATATTCTATGCCCAACTTGGTATCAAAATTTTCCACCACCTACCGATCTCAGATAGAAATACTAACAAAGCTAAATTTAAGATTATAATTTACTCCTGGCTTACTGTACATCCATTGTATTCTTTTAAAGAGTTCTTTACTCATACCACTTGCGATATTGTATTCTAATGTTTCTGATAAATTGTAATTATGTATGCTTTTTTGTATACTTATGTGGGCTTTAACTTTTGACAAGGTCCATATATTTTATAAATACTTTTGACCAATAAAAACATCTAATTTAATCTAATGAATAGAGGCTGTAGCTTTTATATATTTTCACAGATTAAATGAGACATGACTGCTTTTGGTAAAAATCGTCGTCATCTGGATGATGACAATTATCATTGAAACCAGTCGTGTCACATTTTTACTGTGGAAATATATAAAACATAAAACCACTATTTCCTTCCTCAGTGAGTTTTAAACCACATACCCTCTAACAGAAGTGTAGAAATGAGAAAAAGTTGAAAATATATAATTAATTACCTTCATAAACAGAAGTCATATATTTCATTTTAAAAATCACTTCAATATATTTTATGCTCATCAAAAGATATTAAAGTAATTAGGAATGTGAAACAATTTTAATGAATTTTCAAGTATCTGCTCCCAAATGGGATGTTCCCAAGTTGGACTATAAACAATTAATGGTCAGCCTAAATGATGATTTATTAGTTGTAATAGGAGAGGATATCAAGTAATAACAGCAACCATTAAAGGTTTAATTTTGCTCCTGTATCCTTTTAAACATTTCAGTCACAACATGCCAATGCCATCCAATTTCAGATTTCCCCAATTCCATTGATGGCTATAAAAATAAGAATCGTCCTAATAAATCATACTCCTTTATTCTCAGATTTAATAATACTATATTATAATTTACTTTTCTGAAAAACAAGTTTTTTCCTTTAAAAAATCCTCACCTTACATTTCAGTGACAAAGTTGTTGTTCTTTCAAAATATGATGGAATGGTTACAATTTTACTTAAGAGATTCAAAGTCACAAGTTCTGTATTAGGTTATATTAATAAGGGGAAAACAATCTTCAAAATTTAATTTAGCAAAGACAAAGTAAATCTTTTGGCAAAATAATATTTATCATTATTGCATTATGCCCACAGTTACCTATTTTCTTTTCAAGTTTACTATCAACATACTGTGGTATCCTAGAAAGTGATATTCTGATCATTAACCCTATTGCACCAAACTACTGATATATATCGGACATTCAGAATGATCCCCCCAGTATGTACGACCTTTTTTCTGGTAATTTTTTCTTTATTTTGTTGCACAGTCATATGTGGGGACTACAAATATACCAGTTTAGGGCTCCGGCACGAAACAGTTAAACCATTGTTAAAAATCTAAGAGATTTACAAGTTTGCGGATTAATATTGAGATTCTCATTTCTTTGTTTAGAAAGGGTGGCTAGTGCCACAGCAGCCGGTAGATTTACATGGACAGTAACTCCCTTTCATTTTGAAATTTTGGATTGTTGTACACTTTAATAATATATTACAGAGGAGAAATGTAAAGTATCAAGTAAATGGAATTGATGAAAGTCTGTAAATATAATCAGTTAATCAACATAAAAATGCAAATGATCGTCTTGAAGTAAGTGGTTTTATTATGTAAATGGAATAGTTATCGATTTCTTCTCCTCATTGTTTTGACCCAGAGCTGTACTGGTGTTTCAACTGGTATTATTGAGTACGGGATAGTAATAATTATTTCCATCAAGTTCTACTTTATTATACTCTACCAGTGAAGGCACCACTCCCTGATGTCTTTAATTTTGTGATAAACTTCGTTTACTGAAGGTTAATAAATTTGGTGATTTCTGCCTGATAAGAGTCAATTTTGTGGGTTTTTAAAATCTAGGATAGTTTTGCATCACTCAGATCGTCAGTAGGTTAATCAATCTCTTCATTCCTTCATAGTTATTTCAGCACACATCTAGTACATGTTATACTTAATTTCTGGTCTTATAATGGAGTTTTTCTCCCACATGGCTCCTTCTCTTCACTAACCAACCTGCCAAAATCTGTGCACAAATTTCTTTCTTTTCCAGAGCCTGTGTCCTTATATTTTATATAAGTTCTACTTGTATTTCACTTGTTCCATTTATCTTATTTTGGCCATTGTTTTGATGGCACCACATTTAGTTTGCTTTCAATCTCCTCCCCTCTGTTTCCATTGTGCATCATTCATACTTCACAAAGAGACAACGTCCGACACATACTTTTTGTTACATTTCGTATTGAATCATTCATATTGCTGCAGGCCATCTGACATCTACCTATTTTACTTACTTAAGCCTATATTGACTACTAAAGGCAACTCGTTGCATGAATTGTACACTTTCTTTAAACACCATGTGTTTGTTTGTGTAGAAAGTTGTGCCTATTATTTTCATAAAGCATAATTGGAGTTGGGGGTGTATGGGTTAAATAGAATTTGGATTGGATACGGTTAACAATGAGTGAAGTCCCTTTCATGCACTGCTTCCTTATGTACTATACCATTTCTCAATAGTATTTTTATGATGGGAAGCTCTATCCATAATAACTAAATGAATGAGAAATATACCTTTTCACAGAATTTATTATTTTAATACATATGCTTCACCTTGGTATGGATGTTCAGGTGCCGAATTAGAGAATTCATTGACATATTAATGTATACAGAGTATGAGGAGTAAGGGTCAAATAGAGTTGGTCGTTTCAAAAGAGGACCGGCAACCAATGGGTGGTGGGAAAATTGGATGACAGTAGGGTATACGTACATATACTTATGACCGCCTCCTTCATACCCTCCCTAGTCACTCTCCAAATTACATTACCCTACCTTTCTAAGAAGGTTTGAATGGTCACACTTTCTTATTGTTCTGGGATAGGGCATCCCTTTGCAGTGCCGTTTATGATGGTTCAAGACCCCCATATGAGTTTGATGAATGCATTCCGTCCACTAAGATTTGGGAAATTCTCTTCTGACCCATACTCATCATTTACCTCAGTTGTCTCCAAGTTTCAGTAGATTGCTGGTTATAAATCAAAATTATTACCTATTGTTTTATGTCAAATTAACCAGAAATTATCAAGGAAACTAAAAACGGAGTGCAAATTTGGATATATTTCTGCATGAAATGTTTTAACTATGGTCAATTGTATCTCCACTGTCCCACCTGGAGGGAAATGCGTGATGTGGATTCAAAGGGTCTTCCTGTGTCCACTACCTGCTAAATCTTTGCCGGTACAAGTAGGGATGGATGCTGTAGCTAGCCTTCTCCTGTACGCAGTCATCACAAAAGAACGAGGCTGATGCAGCTAAGGGGTTAATGTGGTTGTGGGATGGGACTCAGGGTAGGTGGTGGGTGGTAATTGGAGTGTGTAAGGGGGGGGTTATGTTCAGATAGGGTGGTGGGTGGGTTAGATGAAAGTTAAGCAGCCAATAGCAGTGGCATTCTGTCCAAATAGTTACATATACATATCTGCTAAAGGTCTAAAACTGGATGCCCTCAAACATATTGAGATGGTTAGGGCTTCTTCAAACACAAGTGTAAACGTGTGTAATTGAAAAATTTTTACCCACCCCTTGGTAAAAACTTTTGGCACAACTCAAATTGAAATATAGCTATCACATACACTGTTTTTGGCTCTACTTTGTGGATCTCCATATTTAAAGGTTGAAAAAATAATTGACTTTTATGTTGATATATATGTCGGTATACTAATTTATTGACTTTTTGTTAATAAATAATTTTTTATTTGATTGTTTAGGAGGTAAAATGATAAATTAAATATTTTACTTACTATAAAAGTGCTTGGAGTGTAAAAAAATTGATGTTAATTTCTATAAATGTATATTATATTGTTTAAATGTGTAAATTAACAAATATACGAAAAAACCCTGGCATTTTTCACATATACCAGGTGATAGGGGCTGGCACTAAAAGGGTTAAAAAAGCTTTCATGTGGAAAAAGCAGCATATTTTTTCTCAATCTTGAAATATAACCACTCACTCAAGTCCTCCTCTTTCGACTAACCTTTCCATCAGCCTCTCTACCATAAAACCTTCCCACTTTTCAGCTGCCCATTGGATGCTGGCCCTCTTTTGAAACCACCCCTCAAGTAATCAGAAAGTAGTTTCCAGTATTATTGGTGCTGGCCCTCTCTTTGATCCCAATTTATATTTACCCCACTCATCAGATTAAGTATATCTTTATATGTCATCTAATACTCACACATTCTACCTGAATATTCGAGAGCAGAATTTCAGAATACAGGCTGATTCATGGCAGAATAACTTTTAAACTTCCACAGATTATATTGACCTGGGTTTCGATTTCAATAAATAATCTTAAGGAGTTTTATTAACATCAAAACCCGGGTCAAAATAAATATTTATCTGTGAAAGTTTGCAGATTATTCTATCAAGAATCTGCATCTTATATTGCTGTGTGTTGCAAAAACCTAATGAAATCTGTGGACAAGTATGTTTCTCATTGATCTGTTATTTTCTATATATAAAACTTCCACTATGTGAAGCCTGGCATAGTGAAATTCACGGAAAACCCTCTTCACTAGGATTATTTTACATACAATGATCCCCCATATTTCTTCTACCATTACTAGTGGTTATACTCCCTGAATAGAAATATGTACTTCCCTTTGTTCCAGTGTGTTCCACCCATATTTTTCAATTATCTTCCTTTGACAGTAGACCATCATGGACCTGAGATTCTCTCTTGTTTAGACAGGTTGTAATTTACATCTTCTCCATCCGCCAGGTCTTCTTTCTTCTCTGCAATAATGCAATGGAATCAGAGAACCACAGTGTTCTAATACTTCTTTCAGCATCCAAAGAGTCTCTTTTATCATGCGTAAACTGCATTGTGGCTGTCCCTTATTCATTTACTTATTTTTTTTTCCATTTCCTGCCCTCTACATCATACATTAAAGGTTATTCATAACATGGAGCTTTTCTACATTGCACCTTTCCTTACTTTCACTTGAGTTTGTGTTCAACATATCTGAGCACTGCTGTATGCTCTATATCTATGTTATTCAATCAACTGTTGATACAAAATTTGGAGGGTTAAGCCAAACAGCAAGTGAAACTTCACTTATCATGATCTTTTCCTTGTACCTCTGGCTGTTTCCTAGGAAAATCTTGTTCCCAGAAAATTACTTAGCTTGGGTCTTGCTTGAGGTGTCCAGAGGTGTGACCAACAATTGAACCTAGACTCTCCATTCAGTAGCCAAGTCTACTGGACTACCATACCATAGAAAATGAATAGTAAAAAATATAGTGTATATTTAATGGCTATCTTTGATAGGTGACAGAAAATTCCTATGCTTTATCAATATTTGTGTCACTGACACATCATTCTACCCTTCATTAAAGTCTCCAAAAGCCATTATTTTACCCTTCATCACACCATTGCCTCTGAGTAACCCTGCCACCCACCGTTCCTAACTTCTTTGAATTCTTGCCTCTCCTGGCCGACTATTCTTAGTGTTTTGTTTTCCTTTCTGTACCCTTTATTTTCCATCCTTCACCAAACTCACATCTCAAAATTCATTAACCTGTTATCATCCTTTTTCCTAAGGGCCCATAGTTTCAGACTCATAACAATGCTAAAAACCATTTTAAGGGTCTTCACAAATATTCTTCATGTCTTTATTAAAGGTTCCTGTGATGAACGTCTTCCTTTTTGTAAGTGCATTTTTTTCAAAAGCAATCCTTGTTCTTATGTCCTTGCCACTACATCCATTTTCCTCTAAGATGCTTCCCAAATGAGTGTCATCTTCTACCATTTCCAACTTGTTTCCTCATAGACTTTACCTTCCTACAAAAACACCTACTTTTACTCTCTTCCATTTTATCTCATGTCAAACTTTTCCCACTAGCTGTGTGGTTAACCCCAAACAGGTTTGTAGTTCTTTGGCAGAATTAATGAATAAAACCTGTTTGTCTGTAAAATCTGACGAGATTAGTTCCCCTCCTGCCTTATTATCTGATTTCAGAGCTTCATATTCCTCTGTCACCCTATTCTCTGACTACAATAAAATGTAAGGTTGACAGTGGACCACCCTTTTTATCTCAGCCTAACATTGTTTGTATTTGAAACAAATGTATATCGTACTTTTCCACAAGGTTTATTGTTGGGTATAATGTGTTTCAGTCCATAATAGCCTCGTTAGGTACCTGGTGATGCAATAATATGCTGACATACATTGTACTAAATAATAAATCCTCTGGAAAATTATGATATATTTATTTATGGATATTCATAAATTCCATGAAGTGAAGCCTGAGGTTGTAAACTTACACTTTTCATCCATAACCACTGCCTAATAACCTTATTGCATGGCTTGAGTCTTATACAGGTTTCCAATGAGACACCTAAATATCCTTTTCAGTCGCTACTAATTTTTTTGCAAAACTTCAATCAGTACCTCCCAAATGCTTTCTCAAGATTCCCAAAGCATTCAAATATATCCTTATTATGTTCTATATTCTTTTCTATTAATTTTCTCTTTATTTCCATTGCATTTTGAGTCCCTAAGCTGATTAGGTTCAAACTGATCTTCACCTATAGGTATTAGTTTTACTTTCTGATTTTATTTTCTTTGGTATTGGAATTAAAATCGACCTAACCAAATAGCCTGGCAAAATTCTATTATTATACGATGTGCATTAAAGTTGTAAGGCCTCCAATTTTTTTTCTCCAGACTTGAAAAAGATAGAAACATGCGGTTTGTTTTAAAATGTCAATGAGTGACAGAGATGGCAGCGCTGTACGACATACAGAACCTCTAGCAGCAGCCGCGAGAATGAGAACTGTGTTCGATACTTAAAATGGTGACGTTTTCGTTACATGACCAGCGTGTAATCATTCGTGGTGTGGCACCGATTGAAATTCATCGCCAGTTGAAGGAGACGTGCGGTGATTGAGTCATGGATGTGTCGCGAAAGTGCGTTCATGAGTGCGACAGTGTAAAGAAGGCAGAACATCCTGTGACGACGAACCAAAGCAATCTCGGCCTCGCACACCGATAGCATCAACGAGATTTTCCAGTGGTGAAAACAGACTCCTAAAGAATCCATCACTGTTGCCATGGAATCACGGCGTCGACGTTGCGAAAAATGTGTACGGCTGCAGGGAGATTACGTCGAGAATTAACACAAGTTTCATTGTTTCTAAGGTGAATAATTAGTTAGAAAAAAAATCGGAGGTCTTATAACTTGAATGCACCTCGTAAACACTAGTGGAAACATACAATGATAACTTCCTACACAAAAAATCTGAAGTACCTCACATCTCGAGATTATATATTAATTTCAAAATGTTTAACATTTTGAGATAGAATGAGATTCCAAAATAAAATTACGGTGTGGTTAATCCTTTCCTCAAAAAAAAAACTATCATCTTGCCAACTTGGCTCGCGCACGAGGGACGAATGAAAGGTCCTACGCATTGTTGGCGGCGGCGCCCGTTGCCATGGCCCGCGCCAATTTTATCAATTGTACCGGGGGGATGGAGAGCGAGGGGTAAGTGGGAGGATCTGGAGCAGTTCTGTCATCACGGGTGCCATGGAGGGAGGGGCCTATGGACGGCCATCATTCCCTACTTTGGACTGACCTATTAGGACGAGAGAAAAGAGAGAGAGAGAGTGAGGAAAAGGACACAGCAGCTGAAAATAAGAATCGGAATCGGGAAAAATATTTAATTCCATATACCTTCGCTGAACGCGAAAGGAGGGGGAAGGAGATTTCCTCCTTTTTTGCGAAATATATTTATGGACGGAAAAATGATCCGTAAGGTTCCGTCGCATCGCCGAGGAGAAAGAAAAAGGAGATTTATCTGATGGCCGATGGATAGCGGTGCTCAAGGGAACGGGGAGAAACAACAGCGATCTCGAAGTAAGGCGTCGCTTCAACAACTGGTCAATTGTGTCCCCGGCGTAAGTGCGCTTCAGAGAGAGAGAGAGGGAGAGAGATGACCAGACTGTCAACCTCCCCCTCGCCTCCAATACTTGCTCGGATGGAAAAGTGGATGAAAATTTAGAAATGCCTCGAGGAAGCCTTCCATTTCTCATAATTTCCGACCGCACGACTGAACCGAGATTAGTTTCAGTGTTACGACGACAAGTCGAAACGGGCATCATGGCTGATATATGGCGTGTGGCCTTGTCGAACGAAATAATGTGATTTCATGAAAAAAATCCAAATATACAGAAGAGAAATTCAATATCGGTACCTTGACCCTTTTTCGCTACCTCGACTTTAAGTGGACTGTATTGTTTTTGAAGAAAAAAATAGGTACGCTGGCGATTTGGGTCAAGATGTTTATCACCACAGCAGGTTGTCACACGACGCGAGAGATTGTCTTTCGCGCGCGTCCGTTCTCTTAACGGCGGATCTGGTTAAAGTTGACCGAAACCTGAAGATTTGCTCCAATCGTTTTGAAAATGTTTTGCATCTTGCCATTAATTCTTCCACTGATTGCACATCTTAATTCAAATTTTTTTTAAAATATCAACATAGCGCTTAATATATAAGATCATTTTTAACCCTGAAAATCTGTTGGTTGGAGCGCGAAGGTTTTCTAAAAGCAAGTGTAATAAAAAAATTGAAATATTTCTTAACGATCGAATCAATGAAATCATTTTTTAACGATCAAAAATGTTCAATTCCGAATGCATGCATCCAATTAACATACTTTTAAAAGGAAATATTTAATATGAATGGTAAAAATGATATTTTACCAAAATATTTATTTGCAAATAAAATCATACAATAATATCATATTGTTTATCGATCAAGGTTGTCACTAACGCAGCAATAACTGTTATGATGCATAAATTGATTTGAAATATTATATAAAAATATATGATACTGATTTATACTTTTTTAAAGTATTTGTTTATGGGCGAAACATATTTGCCAATAACTTTTCTATTTAATTTTGAATGTGTATTTTTTTAAATAAAATGATTTTACTTACTTTTCCCTGATGATCGCATTTTGCAAAATCAAAATAAAATAAAAATTTGAACCATTAAAATATAGACGCTATAAATCGGTAACAACTGGGCGCTGAATGTGCTGCTTGTCCGAAGGTCGTTTTCAGACTGAACTGTTACCGTAAGTACAATGTTTTATAGCCTTCCAAATTAAAATATTGTTGGTTGAACTATTCCTCTAGCAAACTGTATATTGAAAATTACCTAAAAACTAAATTCATTTTTAAGGTTTTGGTCAGCTGCCTCACTGTTTTGATCAACTGCCTCCAACCAGCCTGATCACTCCGCACGCGCGGAGAAACACCACTCCTGAAAGACGCCAGGGAATAGTTCCTCAACAAGTCTGACTGCTTTGTATAATTCTAACTATTGTTTTTTTATGTGTAATTTGTTCGTTTATATACTGTTAGGGGGGCAATCCGTTTTTTTTTAATTTGCATTTTCATTGGTTATTCTCTTGTTTTTTTAAAATATTATAATTGTTTATGCTTCAATATAAATCCACTATTTGCTGTTTTTTAATTTATAAAAAATAATTAAATGCATTATCTATATAGTCAGGAGTAAAGGTTATAGGAACAAAAATCCGGAAACAATTTCCTATATCTGTGAAATATTGTGGAAAACTGTAAAACACTTAACTAATTGAAATAAATCCAAAATGTACCGTATCATTTCGGAAAACATATGGAAACACAAATTCATTATGATAATTATTTTGAACTCGGCGATAATTGAACAACAATGTGTGTAATCGTTAAAATCGCTGTTAATTGGCTCTCTGTTGGATGTCTTAAACAAACATTCAACAGAGAGCTACTAGGGACGCCTTTCTTTTAAGCCACCGCACGTATTGGGTGACATATTGAACTTATGACGAAAATGCAGGGGACATTGATGCGTTTCATGGTTTCGGGATTTACCTTGTGGAATTATTCTATGACGGAAGTTAAAAAAAAAATAAACTTACAAAATAAAAAAGCATAAGCTTTGGGATGAGTAACGGTTCGTTAAAACGTAAAAGTGGACCCTATTTATTACGGACGTTGACAGTGGCATCTGTAGGGAACAGAATAATTAAAGTAGTGGAGATTTGATGATGCGCAAGAATCTTGAAAATGAAATGGTTAATAGGGCATGCTTTCGCAGCAAGTCGATGCATTGATGATTATCCAGAATTGGGTCACGAAAGTGATCATTGTGCAGGCGGACACGTGAAACGACTTTGAATCAAAAGCTCTGATGGGGAAAAAACCGATGAAAAAGTGTTTTGAAGACTTACCGAAAAAAGGAAAAAAACTTACGTAATACTCAAAACGCAAGCTTGGACGAAACTGATTGAAATATCTTTATGCATGGCATTTAAAAATAAGAACTAATGGAAGAAATCTTTGATTAGGCTAATATATTAGTCAGAAAAAGTTAAGCTACGATCCACAGTTACTGGAAAGCATCGAGAGTTATGCCTACAATAGTATGAAGATACTGATATGGAAAGGTTAGCTTGTTCTTACGAAAATGATCGCAGTGGAAATTGACACGTTACGTGGCTTCGGGCTGTAACTTGTCGGATTTTTCCATGATTGGAGACAAAGAAATCGACTTTTTAAAAAAATTGACTACGTAAGTTCCAATAAATGAATATTTATTTATTTAGTAGAATTTAAGAAGCTCAATCATTTTTATTTCGTCATAGGATATAAATCATCTTGTTTTAGTGTTTACCTGTATAAATATTTAGGTATTATTATAGACCAGCGTATAAAATGGGATGAACACATGAACGCCAACCGGGTTATTCAGGCGGGTAGCGCCCTCATCATTTTTATTTTGTCATAGGATATAAATCATCTAGTTTTAGTGTTTACCTGTATAAATATTTAGGTATTATTATAGACCAGCGTATAAAATGGGATGAACACATGAACGCGATAGGCCAACCGGGTTATTCAGGCGGGTAGCGCCCTCACCGGAAAACTCAGAGGTCGCGGGTTCGAGTCCCGCCCAGGATTTATCTCCGAAATGAAGAGGTGCAAAATGACCATAGCCGTTGACGCACCCTATAAACAAAGATACTAATATGAAAGTGATAGGATGCAACTTACAAATTTGTAAAAAAAAGTTTTATTGTTTTAAGTGACCACTTAGTTTCATGGGAGTAATTTACTTTGCGCCAGTGCATTCCGAGATCAATTATGGTTTACTGGGGTAGAAAGGTACCTACCAGAGCACAATGAAAAACGAAGGATCTTCTAATTAGGGTTTTCTCAGAATAATGACTCGAGAAAGACTCTTTGGACCATCCATCGCCATTTTATTGTATCAGAGATTACTCTCACTAGCGAATATATATATATATATATTTACAGGTAAAGGGATTAAGACTATTCTTTCTAACAAAGCCGAGAACAAACCACATTCGTTAAAGGATGCTTTTTCAAAGACGGAAGGGGAACAAATAGACTTAAAAAAGAAATTGACTTCCTAAATTCCAATAAATGAATATTTATTTTTTTTCGTGGAATTTACGTAGTTCACTTATTTTTCTTATACTCTACTATACGATACATATTCTAATGTTTCTGAGTATAAATATTTAGGTACTTTTTATAGACCAGTATAAAAAATGGGATCGACTCTTAAAAAGTGATTTCCACTTAAGAATTTGTAAAAAAAAATGATTTATTTTATCAATTTTCATTTGCCTTTCCGAAGCCCCAAACGACGTTATTCGAAAAGTGTTTTATTTTACGGGGTGTAAGGCTTTAAATATGTTCGGTAGTAAAATAAAGAACGGAAAAAAAAGAGAACATTCGTGTTGAGGGTAAAAAAAGATGGAAATTCGATTTTGATAATGAAATTGTTTTTTAATACTATAGCAATGTTTTTTACACTGCCATGCACCTGCAAATTTATCAATATTGATTCGAATATTTATGCCTGTGTCGCATTTCGTTTCCGAAGGTGACCCACCAACAGGCGGAACGTCTTTTGGGACATGTAGCTATTTCTAGTTTATATAAAAAAGCATGTAAAACTAAGTAAATTGTTTATGTAGATATTGGGAGCAATACATATTATTATTTTGATAAATCATAGGTAATTTCTTCGATGTACCTTAATTACACAGAATAGATTTTCCCTTGTCCCCATCCCCCCCCCCCCCCCCCCCCACCCCCCCCCCCCCCCCCCCCC
>WURS02444099.1:0-14691 GCA_011762765.2 Rhinocypha anisoptera
GTGTGGAATTACCAAGTGTTTCTCTTACTCCAATATGCTGAGCAAATTCCACAAAGTTACGCCTGAGACAATAACTTGACAGATAAGGATATTGATATTTTTGTCCGTGTAGTTATTCATATTTGGTTTAGTAGTTAAACATATGAACCTTATGTGGTTCCATTCAGTCATGCAAAAATAAAGAAATATCACATTTTGCAAGCTGCACCTCCATGAATATAACTAACAACAATTTGGTCTAAAGAAAAAATTCAACGAGCTTTAAAATGAGCATTCATATATTTTAACTACAGTAAAAATCTCAAAACTGTTGTTGGATATAAGACGGAAATAGAATCATATTTCCAATATTTAAGTTTCTTTACACTACGATAGATGAAAATCATCATTGTATAAACTGTCTACGCAAGTGATAATCAGTTTAACATGAAAAAGCGTAATACTGAATTACGCATCTGATATTCATTGTGTAGCATATTCTCTTTGTTGTATTGTGCATACGCGCGTTTAATAACGAATCCTGTAGAATATATTACGAGTATTAGTAAATAAGAAGATTGGTGTTTTAATATGCTAAGATCGTATCGCTAGATATAAATTTCAGCTGAATGAGTTTAAAGGTAGAAAGAGACTAAACTCGAGTTGTGAGATGTTTTCTCCTCATTACTTGCAAATCAATGACGAAAACAAAAACAAAGGAAATATATAAATAGAGATATTTCCAACTACATCCGGATAATTATTTTAATCCTTCTCTCTACTTCCTCTTTGGGTCCAGCCAATAGTCTTTTTTGAATCGAAAAAAGAAGGGGAAAGTCCCAGAGAAAGAGGGGCAGAAATAGCCGTTGTGTTAGCTCTCATCGGCAGGTCGACCAATCGCCTTACGACTGGCCCGGTCAATCAGAATGTGCTAGGTGGTCCTTCCGTATGCCTATTTTAACATCAATCGGTATGCAGACATGCATGAAAGCAATTGATACTCAAGCGAAAGACAACTGCTCTGTTACAAGAGCTTATAACACGATAGCGTGCTTGCTCTCACAATGAGCGTGATAGCTCAAGAGTATTTAATTGGTGGTAAAAACCTGATTGTGAGAAGGAAGAAATTGAAAAGCATATTTTCAACTTTAAATAATTAAAATGAAAGGTGGGCAATCTGAGAGGTCAAGGATGAGTGAAGACAAAATAACCTTAATGTGAGGATTCATTGAGGATTAAATCTACTTTTCATAGAACAAGTCAAACATTTGTCACTGAAGTCTTATGACAAAAGTAGGAAAAAATGAAAATAATATTTTCTTTTTGATGCATTAATGAAAAATTCTACATCGAAAATATAAAAATTTAAGCGAATATTAATAAAAATAATTTTTATTGTTTATAAATTTAGTCTCATAAATACAAAATAGATAAGACTGCTGAGTTATTCAGAGAAAATGTCCACCTTGTACTATCCTGTATTTAACATCTTTGCTTTGAAAATAAAAATACTATTCTTGCATTATCATTGCAAAGAACACAAAGAATCCCGATAAAGTCCGTTACTTCGACCCAGTTAGACCGGCTGAAAGCTCTCTCTTCCATTACCCAGTAAGTCTCAGGATGGAATTCCCCTCCAGGCAAAGATTTTGCGATGTCATATAGTGATTGAATATTCATTTTTTGTTGACGGAGCAACAGTTCGACCTCAAAGGTAGACAAAATTCACTTTTGACTAGGTGCACGGTAGATGGAATGGCGATGATATTCCTGTATTATAAAATCTAAACCTACACCGAGGAACTTTGATAGAATAAATAGAGTAATGCATAGGAAACTGTTTCCGCCGTAATATTACATTCCTGTTAAAGTTAATATAATGTATTATTGTGTACAGACAAAGGCCTCTTACGTGAAAATTAGTATTTCAATCGCAACCAGTAAGAGAAGTAGAGCCGTCCGTATCATTTGAAAAATATGAAAACATTGAGCAACTTGTTCGAAAAACGTCGTTGAATTAGAGCGCTATAAGATGCAATAAACAATTTAATATAATCGCTGGCATAGAGTTTGTGGTAATGTAAAGTATTAATCGGCAGTATATATATGATAAATATTGGATACTATTCTACATCGTAGATTTGTGAATCGTACATATGCATGGAATAATATTTTTTTAATTAATATGTATGGTAATGTGATGTCAATACTTGGGGTATGGAATGAAGTCTTCATGAAAAAACAAGAAATCTCGTATCGTAAGGCAGAAACTATATGATTCGAATGAAAAAAACAGGCGTCTGACAAAAATTTCTACCTTGTAGAACAATGAACCAATTATAGATGCGATTAATACGAGAAGCATTTCCGTCACCTTTTTGCACACTTTACAGTCTCACTCGCCCGCTTTAGGAAAATCTTGTGATAAATTATTCTCTTTATCTATTCGTCTATAAGGTCGTCGATATTGCCAATTTGGAGGTCAAGATTTTGGCAGCGAGACGGAATTTAAGCAAGGTTTAACAGGGACAGGGTCCAGGAAGCCTCATCACCTCATTCAAGCGTTATATAAAAAAAAATAATTTATGACATGATCTGTAAAATGTCTGGTAAAAAATTTGCCCCGATTTCTCTTGTTCAATTGCAGCCTCAAATGTTAATGCGATAGTTAATTTCACTGTCGTGTTCATATATAGTCGCAAGTGATGCGTTAATTATTAAACTTATGGTACAACATTAACATCGACGGTGATTAGATTTATCGCCTTTCACAGCATGTGAGAGGTCTTGCTTACTGTAGTACTTAATACAGTACTGTAAAATTTTGAATTCCATACCACAAAATGAAACTAAAAATGCAATATCGATATGGATTTCCATCACATGAATATAATACCCAAGCATAATATGATGAATAATTATGAAAATATTGTCTTTTGTTTGAACTGAAGTTTTTTCAAGAAAAACTTCTTCTTATGCCAAGGCATAAAATGTTCTATCGTGAGTTCACACGCAATATATTATTAACATCTATATTTGTGAATTAAACTTTTCTGAGTACTTATTTTTAAGTTTTGTTATTTTAATTATTATTTGTTCCCTATTAGTGACAGATAAGAGATGGGCACTGTAAATTACTACGCACTCACATGGGATTCCAAAAATCAATAGTGCATCCTATTTAGGTTTAGAACGATCATCAATCAAATCTCACTTTCTTTTTCCCTTCACACCACTCAAAATACCTTTTTCTATTCACCCTCTGTCTTGTTTATCTATTATTTAACCTCTTAGCACAGTCATGAAAACTACGTCATCTTTTCACATTTATAATATTGACTTTACATTTATTTTTCGTATTTCTCCCGAAAACATTCTCTCCCCTCCTGTTTTCTTTTCCGTCCATTTAATGCCCTACATCCTCCTCCAAACTTACATTTCGCCCGCTTCCATCCTTCTATTCCTTCCTAAAATACCACGTTCCTCAAGCATGTAATTTCCTCAATATTAAATCTACAATAATATAAATTTGAAGTGCCCATTTATTCACAGTCGCCGCCATTAGTTCCCTCTCCGTTCCAAGCAATAATCTAACCGATGTCTTACATATTCTCCTAATTTCATCAACCTTAAAACCAACTTCTTCCAAAATACTTCTCATAGTGAAATGTTCTATCTACTCAAGAGTGTACCCTTTTACTTTTACGCATGACGAAGTAGTTTTCATAACCTTAATATTATTTCTGGGGAAAGATCTCTAGTATCATATACTCTAAATTTAATTTAGTAGAGAGCATTACAGATTTGTCTTATTTGAAATAATTGGTTTCCTTATTTTCTTTACTTCTTCTGGAAAGTTGTCTTATCTTCTAATAAAGCTAGGCTATTTAGCCTTTGTAAATATTTCTATACAATTACTCTTTATTCATGATTTCTCCATGGTGCTTTTATTTCCTGAATAAATTTTTCCAGTAATATTTACAACTTTTTATCTCTATTTTAAGCAATTTATCGAAAATTATTTCTACTCTTCTCGACTCCACAACCTCTAAAATTAGTTCTCTCCCGTCCGAAACTAAATATTCCATCTTATATCCCCCGTTAAAACTATTATATTCCAATTATGAAATGTTCTTTCTTGTTTGAACCCTTCTGAATTTTAATTGACATTTAATAAAAGAGAAACTGATCAAAATCCCCAACCTCTCCTGAGAAACTTCCGCGACACATGTGAATATAAGATTCTGTTCCTTTATCTACAAATTAGTTCAATATAATCTAATGATATTTCCACATCCCCCCGCCGTTTTCCCAGTGTACCTATATCAGCTATAAAATTTCCAGCAGATGTTACTATCGAACAATTTCTCGCATTACACTTTATTTTTTATTTCCATGGTCATTTCTTGCTCCTTATCCATTGTCCTACTTCTTTTTGTTAATTTCCCATGACAAAGAATCTCTTTTCACAGGGAATACTCTTAATTATTTTTCTAATTTATATGCACTCTGTCTATCTCTTCCTTCTTTCAAATACCTGTTGGGATAATATCTGAATTATAACTAATTTGTTGGCACTGCTAAACTTGTAACAATATTTTTATGTAACCGATCTGTTCTATTTTTACGAATTCCTACATGCTGTTATTTCAACTTACAACATTACAAAATTTTCTACGTTGGTATTCTGTACCCTCATAATTTCTTATTCAGTACTATATCTACCGCATTCTGTATTTCTTCCCCACTACGATAAAAATCTGTAATTATTACATTTCTGCTACCATAGTATTCCATCGCAAGTTTGGATCGTCTTTTCTATTATTTCTTCATATATTTTGTATTATTTAATTTACTTGTTATTTATGTTACTTTCACATGTTAAACAAATTTTACGCTCTTGGAGCCCATTGTCCACAATCAAGTTATGAACGACAGAATGAACGAATCTAAATTTATGAAACAATACCACCCTGTGATACTAAAGCCTTGATCTAAATATCGTGATCATTGCGGGAGGATGGCTTTGATCTGTTCTTTCAGTAATTATCTTCCTAACGCTTCCCTTCTTACGTCAAATTTTGTGATTCAACTCCGTTATATTTGGATGAATTACAAGCATGCTCATGCATGTGCAGAGCAATTTCTTTCCTCACATTATCTGCTTCACATGATGAGAAGAGGATGTATGTAATGTTACGAGTGCATATCATATAGTTGAAAATTAAAATCATTGAATCGTCATGGTACATCCGAACGAGGAAAGGCTGACTGAAGGAAATCGTCAAGTAATATGAATAAACTTCTCATGAGAAGTAATCTCAGTGAAATTCGTAGGGGTACTTAATCACTTGTTCATCCTACATTGGCATAAAATAGGATCAATAAAAATATATAGTTTATTATATTTCCAAATACAGGAACTTGACTTTCAATACCGGAATTGCTTCTGCTACTATATTCATTCTCGGGTGACTTCAAATCCATCTAGGTTTCAAATATTTATGAAATTGGAAGCTTCTTTAAATATTTATTCAATTACGGTTTCATGATGACTGGAGAGAAATAGAAAACGAGAGAATCAACGTTATCTCAAGATTAGATTACTCGACAGTAATTAAAGTTCTCAGTTCAGGGTAAGACTAATCCTAAGCAAAAGTAAACATGGTGGAGCGTTGTTTTGTTTACGCTTTTCGTTGCCACCAAGGCCTCTTTACCTTGCAAAAGTAAACCTAAAAGCTTGGCCAAAAGCGAACTTAAAAATGTATTAAAAAGTTGACGATTCAAACGTGAGTAAAGTAAATACCTAACAGAACTTTTATTTTTTATTTTATTAACGCAGAAGTTTATTTCATAAATTCGTTCCTTTCTGTTATCGTGCTCAGATCAGTTATTCCTTCAACACGAATACGAAAGATCATTCGGGATATCCAAATGGGCGTGTGCAACATTTTCTGCAGTCATTTTCGCCATTACGATTGCAACTTCCTGCGGCCACCCAATCAAGAAATCAGGAGGAATTTCGAAAAGCTGTGGTGGTGATGGACAAGATGCTTACGGTACAAGTCCGGTATGCAAGCTGCGAACAAAAACAGCGATTACAAGCCTGGCTATTAGACGTGCGGCAAATTTAAAACAACAGGTTTTGCTCTTCTTTTCTCTGCGCCCAGCAGAGGAAAGAGCAAATTTTGATAGCCCTTTAGCTAATATAGTGTCTGGTGAGCAAACCTTGGCGAAGTTGAACGAATGCATTCGATATGCCGCAGGCACCACACGGATGAATTCTTTCGGTCCCCTTGGTTGGCTAAATATGTTCCGGCCATGAGCCGACTCCCACTAATGCGTTGCTGCCCGCTGCACGCTTTATTCCTTCCCCATAAATTATCCTGGGCGTAATTATGCGAGGCTCACCACGATCCCGACTATAAAAAGAATAAACCATGCAGTGGCGTGGCACGCATTAGTGAGAGCCCGCAGTAAAGTCGATTGTTGCTAGAGGCAGCTTATTAAAAGTTTAGGTGCCTTCATTCTTTCATCCATGGAGCTCCACATACTTGGCGCCACCGGATTTTACAATCCATTGGCGACCCTCGCTTTCCGGTTAATGCCAACTTTTATTCCACCGGACGATGTTAATGTATTTTTACAACAAAATTTTTATAAGCCATAAGAACTTTCTCTTAAATAATATTTCTCCCTAGGCCATGAAATGTTTTTTTTTAATGATTGGCCAGAAGAGGCTATTCCTTGGAGCTCACCGTTCTTTGGGTGTGGCTCACAGTCTCGATTTTTAGAGTTGAATATTAGTTAAAGAAAAATAATAGCAGCATGAATACTTAATATTCTAGATCAATCAGATAAATTATTTCAGAGGGCATAAAACAGCATTTATTGATAAAATACATAATTTAAGGGGAGATACAGCCAACAGGAGGTATTTGAGAGATAAAGAAAAAAATATTATCTATCGGTATTAATAAGCATCGGTAAAATTCATTAAAATTTGAACTTTCCATTCAATTCTAAATTGCCATATAACATATTGTATTTTTCTCTATTACGAGTTACTTAAAATGAAAACTGATAAATCAAGCGAACGCAAGATAAGGTGCATGTAATACTTAAATTAAATACTAAATTTATAACCAGATTTTAAAAATAAATTCGCTCAGAAGGTGTTCTTTAAGACAATCAAAGGTACACATCATAAGCCTATGAATCTTTCATAGCATGAAAATTATAATCGGTAGAGGGGCGACGCAGTAGGATTTGAAATTAATGATTAAATATCATTAACTAAGTATCAAAACTGTTAAGAGTTCTACCTAGTGAATTAGCAAGTGACAATCTTATCTGTTTGTTTTTGGGTAATACCAAAAATGGGTCCATGCTAACCCAACATTGGATATCTTTTAAATAATTTGGCTTAATTACCCTCTGATGTAATGATTATCCAATGTAATGCTTCATATCTGCATTGTTCTCTGTTTTTGTAAAAACGAACGCACACTATAATATGCACTGAGCATTTATCTATAATATTGAACTGTATTACCATCACCAGCCAAACTGCTTTCCCTTGTAATATTAGGTGGCGCTATCCTCAAAAGAGGTTTTCCTTTATTTCGCTTTTGGAAATTTAAGTAGGTATTGTGAATACTATGTGTAAAAAATTCAGTAAGTGGAATAAATTATTAAAATTATTATATCTTCTCGCACCCAATACTTCTTCAATTTTCAATCTATTGATTCAAACTTCAATTAATCAATTCAATATTTCTTCAATCTATCTATTGGTGATTATAAAGAACATATCTAATCCAACCAAAAATTGTTGGAAAACCATCGAAAATATTAAGTCCGAGCAATATCGTATTAAAGAGTTTTAATACGTTTAATTGGCAAACGACATTGTGGATCACGGTGGATGCAAACCGAACCGGGAGAAATGTTGAACGATCCAAAAGTAAAAAAAAAAGCAGTCATGCGAGTTTGTAGGAAGATGAGACACTAAAAATTGTCAACGAGTTTCCCTCAGTCCAAATTAACACATGGTTGGCAGAAGCATTGATTCAATGAGGTATGACTTATCGCACTTCCTAAAGCAGATTTCCAGTTGGTGAAGGTTAAGTTAAAGTAGCCACCAATCCAATCAAGGGATGCAGACTGTAGGCGATAACCTTTTTCCGTTAAGGAACACCCCACCAAGGCAAAAACTAAAGAATTCAAAACTCAACTGACATTCAATAGTTAAAAAAAATTAATCTAGCTAATAAATGATGCATGATCTATCGAATTTATATAGTCTGGAAAGAAATGAAAATGATAACTTTGATCTATGAAAATGATACCTATCCAGCTGGCCGAGTTAGCCTGGGGTAGCGTGCTCGCCGACTAACTTAAAGGTTATGGATTCCTGTCCCGCCTAGGGCATGGGTACTTTTCTTCCAAAAGGGTTTCTCATTCGGGTTTTCTCTATGATTAGAAGGGGTGCTAAATGACCATAGCCTCCGATGCACCCTAAAAACAAAAATACTATACGATATGATTCCAAACGTTCTGATATGATATAGGCCTTTGGCAGTGTTCCACTGCCATAATCATTGAGATCCACATATTTGGTGCTTTCATTTAGTTTTTTAATATTTGCAGTTAAAAATATTATGTTTTCTATATTTGTTTCTTATGTTTATAGGATTCTATTGATTAAAATGAGATTTAATTAACAGAACATTAATCTTAATAAATGCAATTTTAAAATCATATTCGCATTAATTTCAGTTGTACCAGAAATACACAACAGAAAAATAAAAATAATGTCCCCTCAATAGGTCGGTTATTTAATCCCCCCTACTCTCTATTTCCATTCTACTATAATTGTGTACATAGAAGATTTCTAGCTGGTTGATCACTTCTGCAAAAGGAGAATGGAAGTCTCTCTAATTGAGGGGAGAACGACTCATAGAATAATTAGGGAGACCAATTTTCCTCAATGTGAAAAAATATAAAGACACATATTGTTTCTACTATCGATTAAGAAACAACGAGAATGAACAACAAAGGACTCATTAAATTTGGAATGATAGATAAAAATTACAATTAGAGTGATTCCTTATTAACTACTTTTCTTCCGAATCTGGAATTTCTTGGATTGGATCACAACTTTGGAAGGCAATCAAACTTGGATTAATTATTTAATGGATAATATTTTTATTTTGGCAATTTAATTTTAAGGTGAATCAACAGGCGAGATAAGTTTCCCTTAAATACATTTCATAAAATTTAACTCTCCACATACTCTCAACTTCCCCGGTTAAGCTGACGAAGGAATTAGTTGGCTGTGTTGACTTTTGAGTTCTGTCAAAGCAACAATTTCAATGGTATAGTCGTTATCTGACATATTCTAAGCCAGATGAATTACTTCTGGCTTATTATAATGTTTTTAATCGATTACTCTTATTAAGTTTTCTATGCACAAAGTAATTTCACGTGGGGCATCATTTGAAAATCTAAAAAAAAGCATTGACTTATTCGTTTGGCTCATTAAAATAAATTAAAGACAAATGCACAACAAAATACAAATATGACTTCTCAAACATCACCATTCTCATATGCATCGCTAACCGTGACCTCATTTACGCATCGGATGTACCATGAAAGCGTGGAATTAGGCGTCGATAATTAACGAGCGGAACATAGGTACTCATTTGATACTTCCGAAACCATTCAAGATGTAGGAGACAGTTAGGTGGCATTTCAACATACAAGATTATATTCCTATATGAAGATAAGACCTTTAATGCTCTTATACGTACTTCACCCTCCTTAAAACTCAATATGTGATTTAAATTCTACACATTTGATAGAAACACCGAACTTTGTAAATTTATGTACAGATCTCCTTTATTTTTATTTGATAGAACGACATTATTGCACCTAACATGGGTGATTCCAGTCCAAATTCCATTCGCATGGATTTCCAGCCCGATTCATTGTTAAGGATACGTAACTCGTACGTCCTTTCACCATTGCTAACACTTGCGGTAAAACGGGAAAACTCGCACATGCGCAAATTTCATCCAATCCACGGTCTCGAGCCAGCCGCTTGCGCAAAGAGGCATGCAACTTCTCCAATTACAAGAGGCGGGGAGGCAGGCTTTCAGGGACGAAGCCAGCCAGCACGGGGGAAGATTTAGGAGGGAAAATAAACCGAGAGGAGATTGAAGGATGGGGATTCCCCAACCATTTCGCGCATGCGCCCTTGTTATAAAAGAGTGAGAAATAAGAGATCGAGCCCATATCGTGTGACTTACATCTGTTGCGACGAAGGGAAGCAGGGGATAGGAAAGCAAAATATTTCATTTGGAAGATGGAGCAAGAGACTCGGGAAATAATCAGACATCACACGCTTAAGATATGTACTCGGACACTACCAATCGGTTTATCTCTCCGAACAGAAAAAATAAAGAAAATCAACTGCTGAAGTCGCCAAGTAATTAAATACTTTTGGTTGCGCAATCAATTTAATATACGAGGTTCAAATTCAACGGTCATAGGACAACTTTGTATAGAGTGGCATTATTAATTTCAATCATGCCATTATCAAAGAAGGGAAATATATATTTCACATAATTGTCAATGAACAATAAAAAGTGTTTGATACTGAAATAAATAAATTTGGAAACAAAACTGTGCAGACACGGGCATGGATAAAGGCACTTACTAATTGAGTTCAATCCCGAATACCCGAAATAGTTCACTCGAATGAAAAGGAATGACTCATCATTTTGTTTAAGTTTTAGCCACTGTCCATAATCAGGTATCAAATAAAGTACAATATAAATAATTACTGTTAAATGTAAAGTTAACGATATATCGTTTGATATAAAATTTATTTAAAAATTCTTAAGATATTAATTAAATATTAATTATTATAATATTCATAATTGCATATTTTATATCCATGCTTTTACGTTTAATAGAGTTTGCTCGGTTGTTTCTACTATTCCCATAAATACCACCCCACATTCGCTCTATGGAGAAGAATTAGGTCAGAGGGCAAAAATACAAAGTAAGGGGTAAACGCCCTACGTTTGGAGATGGGATGAGGGATAAGAGAATGAGGATGGATGCGAAATTGTAGTTTCTTTGATGTGAAGTATGTACAACCTAAGAGAGGAGATAATAATTCTTAAAGTCAGTATATAAGTAAAGAATTGAAGGATCTAAATGTAGGAATAGATTTATTAATGTAATCTAAAATTTCCACTTTCTTTATTTAATGTTTTGTGATGTCTTAAATCAGCTTTTAATGGATCTTCTATTCCCTTTGACGTTTTTTCTACATCAAAATCTTTATACTAAGTTTGGAAATTTTTCCTGAAAGGAAACTTAGTTTTATTATTGGATTTATGACTTAGTTCATAGTTTATCTTTTACTTTCATCTGTACACATTTAGCCCGAGTGCGAGTATTAAATACGAAAGTTGTGATAGCTTCGAAAATAATTTCATTGAACTATGTGATAACATAATTTGAATTGCATTAGTTTTGGGGGATCGCATTCTAAAGTGACTAAACCAATTTATGTTTCGTTTATGAACAATTAAAGGTGGAAATATCATAATAGGTAGAGGCTTAGTTCATTGAAGAAATAAAAATGATTAATTATAGAAATGTTATATTATGGAATTAGTACGATGGTTATGATCGTTATTACCAAACGAAATATTTTCCCTCATTCACTTTAATCAATTGAATAAAATTGATATTCCTTTTTTTAAGATAAATCACTCTCACAATAGTCGTTTCCGACTGGAGCCTTCTTCAACTGTCTCATTTCGGTGAGCGTAAGGGCTTATCATTAGTTTGTGGTAATGCTTAATAAACAAAATAGTAAGAAACCTTCGTAAAGGGCGTTTAGTTCAAGAAATAAAAGCACAAAGGCTTCAAATACCGAATTTGATCAAATGAGCCTATGTGTAATATATATAATTTTTTAGCAGTCATTAATAAATGATGAACAAGAATTGAGATTATTCATTTTATGGCTTAAAATCACAAGAACATTCACATCCATTCATTTAGACAAATCCAAGTAGTTTTCACTCAACAGATTAAAATATTTCCAACCGATTTTATTTTACAAATCTAATTTTAAGTCCTTTAGTTTATGTTCTAATATGAAATCTATAACATTTTGGCTAGCATAAAATCGTTAACTCAAATTGCATTCAAACTCGAAGGAATGAAAAAAACGTTCTCAAGTTTAAATTCGAGTAAAGAATTTTTCGTAGTAGCATTGGTATGCCTACTTATGCATGGTTGGTTGGTAAAATGTTAATCTCCAAAATAAAACAGAAACTATTGCTTCGCATCCATTGGAAAACCTATAATTACAATGACGAGATATGTGGGAAAATAATACCCTCCCGGCACGATCTACAGCCCGCTTGACAAAAGTGAAAGTTGGGGAAGTCCAACTCACAGGGGCTAATGGCCATCCCTTTTGTTAGAATTATACTGTTCATGATTTTTATATATACTGATATTCTATCGGTATGGTGACGATATAATGACAACGAATAGGACGTTATAAACGATAAATTTTTAAACGAATTACAAAGAAAAACTCTTGGTGATCTTTAAAGGAGACCAGTGTGTGGCAAGTGATAACATATTCTACCAACATTATGACCCCCAAGAGGTGAACCAATTTATAATACAGGAGCAAATTAATGGGGTACTAAAACTAATTTTTCAGAAAAGGAAACAATATAGAATCCAATTTTAAAAGGTATCAAACGTTAATGAAGGGTCAGGGAGTAATAAAAATGGCGCAATGAACTGAAAATCTTTTATAAAAATATAATTTTTTGACACCCAATTAATGATTACATTGAGTCGAATATTATTAATTTCTTTCTTATTCGTTCACTAGAGCATTTTGGCTAAATTAATGGCCATATCATAAGTCAACTAACACGACGATTATCAGTAATTTCAATACAAGAAATGGCATAACGAAAATGGCTTCTGAAGTTGTTCAAATCATTTCCGTTCCTTCTCCTTTGCTTTCCTATAGTATAGAATCGTGGTGGACTGATGTAGGAAAATGAATTGGGTGGAAGCGTTGTAGGTTTCAACGTGGGTGTAAAGGAATTCCTGGAGAGAGAGAGAGAGACGAGGGGGGAATGGAAGAAAGGCTTACCGAAGGTTGGAACTCCTTACTCAGCGATCCCAAAAAAGAAAGAGTGAGGAGGGAGTGACGCGACGAAGCATGAAACATTGATCCTCCTCGCGTTAGTCGACTTGTGCGGGGAGGCCAGAGATTCGCAAAGTGTTTCCCCATTTATCAAATGACGAACTGGACGCAAATGAATCCGTGAAGGAATGTCGTGACGTTTTCTGAACGAATTTAATTTTGCTCGCGACGAGTGAATTGATTCACAATTCGAACATCCTGCCTAAGAGCACTTTCTCAGAATCCTTACAGCTAGCGCCCTGCAACGAAAAGTGTAAGAAGATGAGGTAAACATGCGACAACGCCAAGGATGACACCTTGGGTAATTTTGCTCCGGGGATGAGCGATAGTGATTCAGCGGTGGATTTTGGCCATACGCCATCATTTTAAACAACTTTTCTATTAATAAAGGCGTATAACGTTAAAATCCTTTCTGGAAAGTAACACACCAGTGATACTTCAGACCAACTTTATTAGTCACCATACATTTATTCTGCAGAACTAACCAGTGAGTCCTCCTTATTATTTATGAGGTCTTAGTCTCTGCAAGGAAACACTTTTTTCCCGTGCATGTAACAGTGACAAGGAAGTAAGGCATAATAACACATATCATTAATTTTTAAATACAAGATTTTTCTGAATAAAACTCAACATTTACCGAAGATGCGAGGTACAAATATCAAAGGTAACAAAATGTAAAAATTCGTTAAATAAAACTATCATTGCCAACAAATTTTGTGGGAGAGAGGAGGAATGATTCTTGGGCTCGAAATTTTTCCTAGCCTAACATGAACAATTCAATTTAAATCGAAGGTAACTCCATGAAAGCTCTATATCTAAATAAAAATGGCCAAGGTGTAAAATGCTTTGATATCGTCACCAAAAAGGATATAGAACTGGAAATGTTTTCTGCTCAAACTAAATTAAGGTGCGCGGTTTTTTATTTGCGATACTTATAAATATATTCTGTTTGTGGTTTGCCTTTAGTTTTCTCAACTATTGTTCATTATTTCATTAAAATAAAAAAATTAAAGGAAAAATGATTTTTCCAGAGAGACTCGAAAAACATTGGCAAACAATTCAAAATTATTTTTACCCTATCTGTATGGCATCAATATTTGAAATTATAAATTGTAAGTAAGATATGATTTAATATTATATATAATATATAGATAGAAATTAAGTAATTCAGACATGTTTCACTGTGTTTCATACCTACAGTGATAAGACTGGAGGTATTATTATTTTATACACCATCTCCCAAACACATGAAATAGCATAGGAACTAACACGCATACTCCATCTCGAGTAGTAGTGTTTTGATTTTATAGGGTGTTTCGACGGCTATGGTCATTTCGCACCTCTTCAATTCATAGAAAAACCCATCTGGAAAAACACAACATCCATGCCCTGGGCGGGATTCGAACCCGCGACCTTTGGGTTAGCCGGCGAGCACGCTACCCACCAGG
>WURS02444127.1:0-32727 GCA_011762765.2 Rhinocypha anisoptera
TCGAGTGGAATCACAAGTGTTTTTACTTACCCTACTTCATTATGGATAGGTTCCACGTAGTGAAGCCTGAAAGCGTTGCATCTTTTTCAGTCTGCATTTACTCATAGAAAATTAATCTTCATAAATTGGCGATTAGTTGGTAATTTTTTGCTCAAGTCACAAAACCTGACCCAATTCTCTCCTTCTCTCTTTCTCTCTCTCTCTCTCTCTCTCTCTCTGTGTTTTCTTCAAATTAAAATTTATGTCTCGCTGAGTGTGTGTGATAGTTTCATATCATCTATGAAATTGTCAATTACTCCAAGTCATCACGAGAAAGTTTTCATATTTCTTCCTTATTAATAGTATCTTTGATTTTTATTTCTAATGCTTCCATAAATTGGTTAATATAGTGATCTAAGTGTAACCTATGACTTGATAAAATGCATTCAAGCGTAATAAAATATCCAAACCCGCTGCCTTCATATCGAGCTGAAAGTACATTTCTCGTCATAATAAAGGAGTCGACGACTTTCTGTAAGAATTTCTGCAAGATTGGTTTTCTGTCGTAATTCCTCATACCCGGCTAAAAGCTGAATCAATAAATTGCAGGAGATGAATTTTACATGAAATTCGGATGAAATGCACAATAAAAAGAATAAAGGAGCGTTCTGAAGACGTTTCCTTTGGAAGGCAAGCTCACTCGTGTGTATTCTCAAGTATGTAATCTCGAAGAAAAGTGATTCACTAACTAGAAACCTTTTAGAGTATAAACTTTGAAAAACATGTATACTGAATTCAACTTATAATCGGAGTGCTTCCGAGAGACAAAAAAAATCGAAAATTATGTCGTTTATCTTTCCAAGTCTTAAAAGTTTTAATTATTTAACCTATCTCGAAATATATTTCAATCTATGAAACATCTTTAAGAAATTTTTTTTATCCTCCTCCTAAGACGCAAGAAGGTTTTATTCTTGGTGTAAAGTATATACTCAAGCCCTAGGGGAAACCCGGGTATCATTTGATGCTTTCGATGCAACACCCGCTCGTATGCTTAGAGCTAACCCCAAGGACGCCCTAGTGTTGTGCGTCTACTCTGGTCAATTGCAACGGATGAGATACAGTGACTGGGCCTACCATTTCTCGTCAAACTGTAAACTCAGTAGAAGTCTTGCTGTTTTTCCTGAAGTTTGGCTCTGTCGGTACGTCAGTCGAATGTTAAGCAAGTAGTGTAATTACCACCAGAGTATCTAATCTGAGAATTTTTTATATTCACCGGTTTCGAGACCGTGTCGTTATCTAGTATAGTGGCGTTAGACGGCGATAAATTTCGGAGTCTCGTGGAGGAATAAATCACGGGATACAATTTTAACGGCAAATTTGAATCAATTTTTTGTCATCTTTGTCGTCATTTATAAATATTTGAGTTATTTATAAAAGTCATTATGAATATTTTAGTGATATTTAATTATTCTCAGAATCTTCACTGTATGAAGTTCCCCATTACAGCGTCCGAAATTTTGTTATTGAAAGATATATATATTAAATATTTGAGTGCTCTGATTCGACATGCCAGTGTACTAACTATAAGGTATGATGATAGAATTTCTCGTCGATTCGTAACGTTTATCTCGTTTGGCATCACGCGCCGTATTAAAACTTATTATGATTATATTAAGATGAATTAGGCATCAATAGTCTTTCTAATCACTCCGAGATCAACTCATTTTATTTCTTGTAATTGCTTTCCTTTTGAAAAAAACACAGTTGTTATTAATGAGGTTGTACACAACTTATATCTATCCTGGCTGTTTTTTATTCTTTCATGCTTAAGTCACTTTGTATTCATCATGAAGTCAAGACGTTTGAAAATAAGGCTTTCATAGATACTTCCGAGTTCTTTACTATTCTACTGTTCTTTCCAGTTGTTTAAAATGAAATCTTTCGTGCCACAGTAATTTTTTGTATATTTTCCTGCACAATAATATTCTTGATGGATCCCACGAAGAACCACCTAAACTCACTCCAGCATAGTAAGCAACCATCTTCATTTCAACATACATCCTACCTCTCTTATCCTTCCATCTAAAATCCAACTTCTGTATGTGCCCTTACCATACGCAACATGCTACCTACTGCTGTCTTCAACTGCTAGTTCAACTAAGTATCTCTTTTATATCCCTTTCCTTTTATCCTTCCATCATATTTCTCTGAATAACGCTCTCTTTTCCCCTATCATTGCTAACATTCATTTGGTTTTCCCTCTTCGCATTTAACTTTATAATTAATTCATTCTTAAACACAGCCAAATCTCGAAGTCCCCTAATTCTTCAAAAACATCCTCCTTTCTCAGGAGATTTTGTTTGAAATGCCGTTTGAGTTTTTTCGCTAACCTTTTCTTACGTCTTTACTTAAAATTCATTTCATCAATTCCTTTTTTTGGTAATTTATTCCTTTGCTATTGCGATTCATCTTTGTCTATCATTGTTTGTTTTCCGATAGATACAACCTAAATAATTTTCAAACTGCTCCAGCAATTAACCTACTATCATTATACTTTACTCAGTATTTCTTTTTTAAAATGTTTATTTTAAATATATTATATTTCACATACATAGTTATATTTCATGCATCGTTGGCAGCTCATTTTGATAACGCACACAACAGTTCATAGATTTATGTGAACAATTCATGCATCAATTATCTATAGTATGCATTCCTCCTTTTTTGTTTTAAATTTACATTTATTTTCAAAGCTATTAAAATTCACGATCAGAAATTTTTTTCAAGTTTTCATTATGAGGATGAGAGAAATTATTTCATACTTTTTAGTCCGTTTTAAAAATGTGATTTTTAATTTTTATAATTATTTATATATTATATTAATGGTTAAAGAATTCTTAGAGAACATTAATATCAAGCAATCAGAGTCATATGATTTCTATGGCTTCGTAATGCCATTGTGGTACAAGTACACCATATTGATGATACACATTACATATAGAAAGACAGATTTAATTTTGCAGGATTAGAAATTCAGTTGATTGGTACTTTTTCTTTTTTGATCTTAAATGTTAAAGCCACAACCGATCATGTTGTTGACATAGTTTCAAGAACATAAAAATAAAAAAAACAATTAAAATTTGTTACCTGCATTAAAAAAATGAATTGAATAAAACATATACACTTTATCCTTATGAATAAAAAACAGTAAAGAAAACAACACAATTGAATGTTGCTGGGGCTTCTGATGTCTATAAAAACTACAGTGAAACCTGCCTCAATGGTCACCCATTTTTCAGTGGTCACCTCTTTAAGGGGTCACATTTTCTGGAACCTTTTTCCCATATGATTCATTTAAATTTTCCCTCCTTTCAGTGGTTGCCTCCATCAAGGATCATTATTTTCTGGACCCAGTGGTGTTCCCTTAAGATTAGTTTCAAAGTATTATCTTATTTTGTAATCGTAGTATTTTTAATGAAAGATGTTGATCTTTTCCACAAAATAAAGATTTTAATACATGATACGGTATATATTGTGTTACATTTCTGTTTTGTCTTGTACTTGATGATGATTTGTAGTGAGTCAAAACACACGCCATGTATTAAAATCTTTATTTTGTTGAAAAGTGCCACTTCTTTGTTTGTTCCTTCCACTACATGAAGCCAAAATCTGTAAAACTTAGAAATATTTTTGTTTATAGGGTATGGTTTATAGCCTCTGGTCATTTATCACCTTTTAAAATCATTGAAAAAAAGCCACATGGACAAACACAACACCCATGCCCTAAGCGGGTCTGGAACCCATGACCTTTGGGTTAGCCTCTAAGAACACTTTTTCTTTTTCAATGATATTAAAGCTATTCAATGCATGAACAGATTTCAAGTAGAGGTAAGAAGGTGGATTGTTATCAAAAACCAACCCAATGCAATAGTATAGTTATATGTAAAATATGTACCATCTATGATTTACAAATTGTATATATATTGTACTAAGAATAGCTCAATTTGCTAAAAAAGACTGATATTATTATTATTATTTCCTGAAAAATGGTTCAAATGCAGAGACTAACATTACTTTAAAAAGTTTTAGGTCATGTTATTTACTAGTAAGCAAATGTGCTAATGGTCCTGAGGTGCTGATTAAATACAAATGATAGAAAAAATGTAATACACAGGTACCTACTTGCAAAAACAGGATTTTAAATAAAAAATGTTATACAGCAATAGGCAAATACAACACTTTTTCTGTATTGCCAATCTGATCAATGGACATTAAATCTATATGATATATACACATTGAGTCGACAACACAGAAATGGTCACTGGTTTACGTAGACAACACTTAGATTATATTTACTTAGATTGCATGAACACCATATATGGTGTTCAAGAGTTCCAAAACATATATGAATGGAATAATATTATAATAAACGTTATTCCAGATGTACACAATTTTTTGCCCGAGATATTGTTTAATGGTGGTTGTTTCAATGACTACTCAGCCATTTCCGAAATACTTCCAATAGTCCTCAGGATACTACTGAAACTTTTAGTTTTGCTATATTTTGCGGAATTTTCCTGTTTTATCTTATAATTAGAGATCCTTTAACCTTTTTTATAAAATAAAAAATAAAACACTATCTACCACTGAAAATTTCCTTTTCAGACGTAGTAAGAAATGCTTTTTGCCTTAGAGTAATTGATCCAAATATAGTTACGCGCCTTACAGAATCAACATGCGAAATGCCCTGCGCCATAGCCAACTGAATAAAGTTTAAGATATTTCAGTTAGGCCATATCTTCCGGATTTTTCAAACGATTATTATATCTAATACGACAATTAATTTTTTTTCATTTTTTACCATGTGATTCGTAATTTTACGCTTAATGATGCTATACTACAATTTAACTTTGTAATTTATTATGTTGGTGATATGAACCCATGTTAAGTGCGGCTTCTCATCCGATGTTGTTTTCATTTTGAAATTAGCATTATTGTTTGAAGAGTTGTTCCGTAAACGTTTTGAAAAAACTGCGCGAAAATATATCTATATGCGACACTTAACTAAATTTATAAATGATGCTAATAAATTCATAGCGATGTTCATTAGGAAACCGTTGGTACACTGTCATTTCACCCAACACCGTCATCTCTATAGAAACGAAACCGGCAAAGTAAACGATTGACTTCCCTTACCTTGAGATTCAGCAAGACAAGCTGCTGAATAGTTGTAACGTCGTGTGTATTGGTCTGTATCAGTCTGTATATACTTTGGTATTGTCGTTATACTGAATATTGTGTCGTAAGGGTTAAAAATGGTGTTACTCCACGTAAAGAAGGGCGAGGAAAGCCAGTTTCTGTACGAGACTACTGTTGCAGTTGATGTTAGTCAACTGGTAAACGATATTACCGTTCTATACAACGGAAAACTTAAAGTCTCCCGAGTTTGTAATGGTAAGAGTCCTAAATTTGTTTTGAGTCTCAATGTTTTGTTACAATAATTTAATTCTATAAAAGTTGAGCCCCCTGGCAAAAAAATCGTTTTATATAAAAAAGTGAGTAATTTTCATTTCTTGGTAATTTTGTATATACAAATTGATATCCTAAATAAATATTCTTAATTGTATTCTTAGTATGCCGTACTATTATGTAAATGATTCCACATTCCGGAAATTTATTTAGTTGTAAGTACCTAAATATTAGTGTCACTTTTGGTTATATAAGTATACAATCCGATGATAATATGGTTTTTGCTTGATTTGCGTATTTTGATGTTTCAATTAATTGCAACCTGGGAGTGAAATTCCCTTTTTTGCGTTCATGAAAATCAATGGATCAAAGTAAATAATGTATTTGCGCCCATCTATTGTCCAGAGTTACGAAATACACATTATGCTATGCATGCATATATGCATCCATGGCCACAATTTTAACTTATACATATATGGAGGGAAAGCCATTTTTTCCTGTTGATATGTACAATAAATGGTCTCAGCTCAAATGCCACCCAATATATTTCCCTTGACCATTATTTTTATCAAGGCATAATAATGCTCAAAGGAAATTCAGGAAACATTGCAGGAAATACCTTCAATGCAAGGAATACCAGTGGACCAAACCTTGCCAGTGTGAATGAAGTGTTCTATGAATGCTCTTCCTCTGCTTGCAGATGCTGATGCGTAAACTTGCTTTGTGTACACATACATTGATTAAGTTTAGAATTGAACTGTGATAGCCAAACCGTACTATTATTCTGTTTTCAAATATCTTTATTTTATGGAATTAAAAACATGTTGCAAAAGCATTCACATGGCTCTAAGGAAGTGTGTTGGTTCCTCAGTAAGACAGACCATTTGGAGTAGTAGTAGTATTTTTGTTTATAGGGTGCGTTGACGGCAATGGTCATTTTGCACCTCTTTGCAGAAGATAAAACCCATTAGAACAGCACAACAACCAGGCTAACCCACTCGGTATCCCATTTGGAAGTAACCGGGATGTGGATTAGGAGAAGAATATTAAATATAAGTTGTTCAGTAAAACAAGAAGGTTTCATAGGAAATACATATAAAGAGAACATCATTTAAAGCAATGGAAAATTAAATATAAAATTTTTGGGTCACCTGTTGTGGCACTATAGCTTTATTTTCAACATTATGGAGGGGAAGGTGCTCAGGAATATGGGAAGAGTAAGACCAAAGTTTCAGTACATGAACAGGCTCGAGAAATGATAAGACACCAAGAGTTTCCTACGAATCAAGAGAGTAGCAGAAAATAGGACCATTTGATTGCAGCAAAAAAGTGCCTTTAATTAAGAAAAAGAAGATGATATAGTTGTTACTTATCTATACTTTTAGAATTTCAGAAACTCAGTGTTCAATCCTGGTGATGTCTTTTGATTGTCTTCATTCTTGAATTTTTACAAATAAGCTGATTTCATACAAGAGGGAATTAGCCTGGCTGTACTCTTAGTTAGGGAACAAAAGAGTAGGGGATGGGAGCATGGGAAAAAAGGGGGGAGACAGTGACATGATGAAGGGTAATGTATCAGTTAAGGTAGTTTTTTGATATATCTCAGGTTATATTTTCTTTTCCCACTACATCTTAACTTAAACCCTCTTCAAATCTGCATACTTCCCATCACCTATCATTCTATCCAAAATCACTATCCTCTTCCTACCCCCACCCCGTTTACTCAATATTCTACTCTCTGTCACATTTCTCAGCAACCCATTGGCACTGAGTACCCTTTCCATCCACCTTTCCTGCCTTCTTTGGATTTCACACAACAATCTCCTCTCCTCCCATTCTCAGCACTTCTTCATTATTTTTTCACCTCTGCCCACTTCATCGTCTCCATCCTTTGCCAAACCCACATCTCATAAGCCTGGCAGTGACATACCAATATCAAATTGTGTCCAAAAGGTTAAAACGAACTATAAAAATGAAATTTTTTGTCATGTTTGTTCGTAATATGAAATCGAAATGATATGGTTAAATAATTTTAAAAACCACTCTCAGGAAATATGAAAAATGATCTCGTTCACTCAGTCGGGAAAGGATAAAAATAAAATGATCTAATTCACTCACACATGCAAGGTTTGCAGGAGACTTCTCCATGCACCAGGGACTAATAACCACACCATCCAAAAATAATAAAAAAAAATACTCCCTTGCTTGGGTATGCATTAAATGTAGTGATCTTAATGGGTTTCATTTAGGGTTTGAGAAGTCTCTCCTTGCTCTAGGGACCCACAATCATACCAATACCATAAAATGAGACACACAAGTCATGTTACATATTTACTGTGTCATAATATTATAAGAATCATTTTATGATACACAATCATTTTTATTCCAGAAGACCACTCGACATCAGAATAATGTAAAATGTTTCCCTAATTTATACTTTTGCTTGTAAATTTTAGAAATGGAAAGTCTGGCTAGTTATGGCACATATCTTCCACCAAATATGCTGGGATTAACTGAGGAGCAGGTATCTGAACTTAAACTCGTGGATGAGTGGGGTGAAAAGTGTATTCCTAGTGGAGGCTTTATAAATGTTCTTGATCCAGTCGGAAGGCGAAATGGTAAGAAACCAAATGAGAAAATGGAGGAAGTTTTAAAGAAGACTATTGAAGAAGCCAAAGCAATGGTATCCAAGGTAAGATATTTGGATGCCTTTCTGAGTCTTTTTGACTCAGTTGTTTGAACATGGATACATTTAGATACATTCATCATGTACAATTATTAGTGCCTTCGTGGCTTTTGGAGCAATTTTTGTTTGCAACTGCAACTTATATGCAACTGCAAGGGTTACTAATTATTAAATAAAAGAGTATGTAGAGTCCCTGGTTTATTAATCAAAATTAGATTTGCATTAGATGTTTAATAATTTTGCTATTTTAGTCTCAATTTCTTATTATATAAATTGGTCATAATATTCAGTTGGAATTATGGCTAACATGTTACTAGTTTATAAATTATAAAAATAATTTATTATAATTATTATTATTAATCATAAGTTTCATAAAATATCAAGAGATAAGCTGTTTTAAAATATGGCAGTTTTCTAAGCTAAAATGTCATTCACATGTGAGAAATAATTTCTTGAAGAAATGAGTAAAGATGTGTTACTAAATGAATAATAGAAAAATACATGTTTTACCTAGGTTCATCTCATATAAATTACTTAGGTTTTGGATTGGTTGTAGGATGTTTTGAAAGTGGTGTTTTTATAGAAAAAAATATTTTTTCCTTGTGCAATTTCAGTATGGACCTTTACCAAAAAATTACTATTCAGTGAAATATAATGAGTAAAACTTTCTCAAGTACACAAAATTAAAATTTTTACTAAAACGAGAACCCAGTGATATACCAAAAACCCTTAAGCTCTATCTATAAGGTTTAATTTGATTTTGACTGCTTACTGTAGTCCATTGTTGGTGGCTGTTTTTTCTGTTAAATGTTGATACTATCAAGGTTTCTTGCTACAATAATTATATTTATGCTTCAAATATTTAAAAAAGTAATCAATATTTTCTGAGGATCAAGTAGAAAAGTCAATGTCTAAGAAAAATGTTATTCGACCATTCCTATAAATTCCATTTTGCTAACTTTTCTTTACATGGGCCACAAATCCACAAATGGAAACCTTTACTTATTTTGCATGAAATGTAAAAATACCTTACACATATGAATACATGAAATGTACATGTTAAAGTCTGCATTCCTATTATGTATTAGGTACCTACCAAAATGTGTGAAATTGTTTACATGAAACCTTTATTTAAGTCTCCTTGAAATCATTGTTACATATTTCTGTTTTAAATATTCTTATATAAAATGTTCCCATAGTAAAATTTGGGATAGAAAATAACATTTAACTGGTTATATGTCTTTTAGAATCAAGTCCAACATGGAGTATGTCTAACTACACAAATGGTTCAAGAGGCTTTGAATCTTCTCCGTGGGGCAACAATGATTGTTTACCCCATGGGTTTACCACCTCATGAGCCAATAAGACTGGAGTTTGAAAATGCTGAGGATTTGGAAGGGACACATTACTCACTTGAGGTACCTATATTATTTAAGTAATTTTGGGTAATCAAATAGAGGTAGTGGTAGACTGGTTGGTAGAGTGTTTGGTTCCAAACACATCCATCCAAACCCAAGCTGAGTTATTTATGGGTACCATATCTTCCTGGGAAACCACAGGTAGTGCGGGGAAAGGAAGTGGGCCCTTTACCCTAGTGGCTGTGAATTTTCATATGCTGTTGGGCTTGGTAGGTACTAAGTAAGCTCTAACAAATGGATATCTATCCACACAATCTATCAAATGGACTTAGGGTTGAAGGCTATCTTTTTTAATTATCATATAATAGTTTAAAATAAAACTAAATAAATACTGTACAAACATTCATGATTTCATCACCTTTAGTCTTTCAATCTTGAAATTGACTGCAATTCTTCCATATTTAATGATAATTTTCTTAGGCCACTGTAGCTCATATAGATCTTTATTTTGACAAAAATGTAGCCCATGAGACAAATCTTTTACTATTTTGGGCCGTAGTATGTTATTATTCTATTTTGCCAATAAATAAGTATTCTATGTAAATTTTTAGTACACCAGATAAAGTTAAAACTATGTAATTCAATGCCTACAAGAGCAAAGCATATTTACCAAAATTAGAGGTTAATAGACAATTTTATTATCATTATTGTCAAACTAAAATATAATACCCAACATAGAAAATGTACATGTTAACTATGCCCTGTCATAACAGATATCATTGAGATGTGTTAGATATATTGTATTGTGAGATCAACTATATAAGATGATAAAGTTTTAGGGTAATTTAACCCTTTTAGTGCCAAGGGCCGATATATCGACTCTAGCATAAACAATTTTAAAAGATTGTAACAGCTATGTATAGTTTGTAAACATAGTAAGTATATTGCTATCAGTTAGTTAGTCAATTGTCTGAATAATTAAGAAAAACAAATAAATATCTAAAAAACCAACTCTGGTTTTTATGCACATAATTTTTTTCTGAACTTCAGCAATTTCTTGAAATCCCTGTGACACTTTTCGCCAAGTACACCGTAACATTGGCAGAACTAAGCCTCGTTCTTTCGCAATGGCTGTGTGAGGGAGAAAAGTAGCCGTGACACTCTTCCCTTCCTTACCTTGCAAGGTACTTTTTTTAGGGCTGCTACTCATTTCTGGTAGGAACATATAGGGCCACCACAGTTAATATACCAACTAATTGGTGTATGATGAAAATGCATTTCCATTAATATTATACAGAGGTAAAAAGGCCTTAAATTCAAGCTCCAGGAGGGGGTTACAAAGAGTATATCACTGACAAAAGACAGAAAATGAGAAACTAAATGTTGGGACTGCATCAACATGGTAAACGTGAAAATTGTAAACAAAATGAAGAAATTAGATACATATATATTAGAAGTTGAATTAAGGAAGGGTGAGAATGAGAATTTAGATAGCCTTCAGAGACTGAACCCTCTCCTAAGCCTTCATAGAATGAAGGCTTGAGCTTCAGAGAGCACTCATTCTTTGAAGATTTGAAATTTTTTATGATGATTAGATATTTGAATGAAGTATTAGGAGAGAAAAATATAATTTTGTGGGAGAATTCAGACCCGACAAGGGGGATTAAAGAGATGATCTGTTATAGAACTCTACTTAGCACATGGCCCTATAATTACCAATAAATGATTTCAACACCATTCTTGAAGTTGTCACTTCTGGGAATGCAAGGAGATTGCAGACATATGTCATGCTATTCAAACAAACGTTTATGAACCAGCTTAATGATAATCACAGCATTAATAACCCAGGCATCAGTAACATCATAATCTAGTCATTGTCAACTCATGAAGTGGGAAACAATGAGGTGAAAGAGCATTAACTTAGTAATTTTAAAGAATAAAGAAATTCTGGAAAAATAAATTTAAAAATTGCTTGCACCTCGATAACTTTGCGTGCCACAATAATGCTTTGGGATTACATTTGTACACATTTTCATGTGATAATCCTTTTAGATTATATTGATGGTTAACAAACTGGTGATGTCATGAGGTTATGATTTTAGAGTCTTGCTTAAAATATCTTGTGGTGATCTTTGATGGGAATGTTTTACCCTTGAGAAAACTTTTGACTGAAAAAAGATTTGCGTTAACTCCAGTTCCTAGAGTTACAATATGACTTTATCCACTAGAGGTATTGGAAAGCAAAAATGAAATTAGTTTCTCACTCATTTCAGGTCATTGAAATATGTATGGCCCAACTTTGGTTTTCTGGAAAAGAAATGCTACCTGATAAAAAGCTCAAGGACTATGTTGGAAAAAATGAAAAAACAAAAGCTGTGGTGAAACTGCAGAAGAAAGGGCATGGGGCACCTTCAAGGGAGCCAGTGATGACTGAAGAGGAGAGGAAACAAATGATGGCAAGAGCGTATCGCAGACAAGAAGAACTAAAGGTAATGTTGTTCTTTTATTCTTAATTTTTCAGCAGTAGTTTGTCATCATGCCTATAAAATAATTTTTATAAGTGAGTTAGAAACTCATTAAAAACCTGTTCCTATTCCACCAACGTTATATAAATAACCTATGCATTAGAATATTCTGTATACCTTTTTCTTGAAGTATTAAATTGATTGAATTTAAAGAGCATCCGAGCAGATAGAGTGATAACAAATGGTGCATTCCTTATATCCATAAGGAATAACAGTATGTCTATCTACTGTCTTAGTGTCTTCAAATTGTACCCAGATTAACTGGTGTAGTCATAACGATAGCCATGCATGATGTATTAGGGGTAGTTAAAATAGAATAACATTGTATTTTGTTTGAAATTAACTCTTGCTGGCTCCGTGTATACATATATGTGCCTCTTCCCATTCTTATTGTACCTGATGATGACGTATCATGGTGAATTGCATAGTATGAAATAAAATTCCATAGGAAAGTACAGTATATATTCACTTGGTAATTATGGATATACAAAACTTCCATGAAGTGAAGCCTGAAAATATTGTGGGTAGGTTATGATCCTTCCTATCTAAGGCAGCATTTTACAAAAATTCTGCCATAGAATTAATATTAATCCCAGTAACCCAAATGCAAGTACTCAAATCCATCAAAATAATTAAATCTAAGGCACAAAAGTATGATGGAATTTCACTTGACTTCATTAAAAAATTAACTTATATTAATCTCCCTTTCATTACCAAATTTTCAACTCATCACTACCACAGCATCATTTCCCAAGTCAGTTGAAGCACTGATAAAAGCGATTTCCATAAAAGACATTCTCAAGAAGAGAAAGAATTTTTCCCAATTTCTTTCCTCCCAATGATATACAAAACCTCATGAAAAACTCATCCATGATCAAATGACATATTTCTTAAAGAACAGTAATGGCCTCAACCCATATCATTCAGGTTTTTCTACGTAGACACAGCACCACTACTTCCTTAGTGAAAAATCACTCATTACATATGGTGCTCAATGGACAAGAAGGTCATTACTGGTTTTACAAGATTTTAGCAAAGCTTGCTAGACTCACTAGACAAAGATTTTCTTATGGAAAAATGATTTTCTCTTTTGACAACTACTTGAATTACTTCATTTCTAACAGGTCAGAAACAGAAAGTACATAATTCCAAATAATGAATGTTCATCATGGATTTCCTCCTCAAACTGTGTGCACTCCAGAGCTCTATCCTCAGTCTTCTTTTTCATCAGTCACGCTCCAGGCATACTCAAAATTTGTGAATGTTACCTGTAACCAGACAACTCACAAATTTACATTTACTCTACTGCTGATAACTTAACCAACATCATTATACACTTTAATGATGATCTAGAAAGACTCAGTGCTTGAAATTAATTTAATTTTAGAAGCATAGACTCCAACAACTTGCATGCAATTTTAATTAGTTATTCTAAAACATTTGCATAAGGATCAATTGCCTTCTTTACAAATGGCAAATGCTTCTATACCATATTTTGAAGTTGTTTGAAAATTAGGGTTAACGGCAGATAAACATCTCATTTGATCACCCCACATCAATAAAAATGCAAAACTTTGAGGCAGACATTATTCCCTCTCCTGAAATTTAAACATGCTGCCCCTGCATTGTTAAAGCAGCACTTAGCTATCACTTTAATCTTACCTCACTTTGACTATGCTGAATTAGCCTAATAAGGCCTCTCTCAAGAGCTATCCATAAGAAATTCACCTACTGCAAGAAGTCCACCTACACTATCATCATTTAAACGGGCCATACATATGACACCGCTCAAGGCACAGCAAACCAACACATGGGAATCTAAGCTGCATTTACACTACTAGGTACCACAGAGTAAGGATATACAGAGAGGACAGAGGGCATCTGCACCTTTGATATCTTGTAATGGAGAAAATGCATGTGGCACCATATTGCAAACATGTTTTCCACATGTTGAAATTGAAATCAATTAAAATATGTATGACCTTCAAATAATGCTTTACAAATGTTATACGTTGGCACAGTCGCCTCGGCTAGGCGATTTTTGAAATGCGTTAAGCTAGAACTCGTGGGTCAATTCAAGTTTTTAACCTAGAAAAACTCGGGTGAAGCCAGTTATTTTATGGTTAATTAATACTTTTATCTTTTTTTGTGAATGTTTATATAATTTAACTGATAATAAAATGATGAAAAAATATTAATAATCAATCTCACATCATATGACTAATGTTTCAAGCTTGAAGCATAGGGTGGGGGAGTCGAGTGGTTCAAGGGCCCTCCTATCCTTGAAGTCCCTTTATGACCCTTTTCCTGGAACAAGTCCCAAGCCATGCATGTTCATTTTGCTTGGTCCTCTCGCTAGTTGCCTTTGGTTCCTCACCCTGCAAGAATCGAGTGCCTTATGTAGAAGAACACGTTGATCATTTTGCTATCAAAATGCAAATGCAAAAGGCTGTGGTGACAATTACTGCTAAGTGATTACTGCTTACTGCGAAGTACAGTGCCGGAATTTGATGTGGGATGAGGGAATCTAATTTGTAAGGGTTCTTAAGAAATACGCGAGGAAAAACCTGGCTGGAGCGAGCTGGGAGAAAAGGCCTACTGTTACTGAATCCAGAGATGTGGATTAAGTCTTACAGGCTTTCTTCTAAACACTTTAATCCTTCACAGTTTTATATCTCAGGAAGATTGGTCAGGAATGCGTTCCCAACAACTTTTGAAAAGTTTATTATTAAAAATGATATTTTGATTGATTTAGTAACTAAAAATTAGATATGATACCAGAAATTTTAAATAAAAAGTATAGGGATCATCTCAAGTTCAAATTTCCCACCATACCAATTTTTAAATCAACCACTTCCACGATGTTGTGACATTTCTGCCAAACCTCAGGGTAATCCAGCAACACTGGAGAGCACAATCAGGCTCATTGTATGTGGTGGTTAGGGATTTCCCATGGGGCTTACAGGAGTGAGCTGAGTGTTCTTTTACCTGTGATTTTGGCTCCAAAGCTACTAATCTCCTAAAGTTTATCAAACAAAACAATATATACAATAACTTACTATGATTCTGTGATCTTATAATGGAAATAAATCTAAAAAAAATTCTGTATAATTGCAATGAACATAGCATAGCATAATGAACAAATTAAATTAAATTTTTACCTACTATAAAATAAAGTTTACACATGTCAGTAAAACTGTTACTAGCTGTTACTATTCATGTTATGTGCCTTTATGCCACAGAAAGAGTAATCAGGGCACAGAATAGTTTTAAAGAGTCATTGTATACTAACAAAAACACCATAAGAGAAATAAGAGATAATACCTCCAAATTAATGAAGAAGTCAAGTTCTTTCCATAAAATATCATTTTTCTTGGTTTTTGGGTTTATGGGTTTACACTTTACATACAAAATTTTACACCAGTGAATATTTTTTTAACATTGGTTCCAGTATTATTTTATTTTTACTAAATTCAATTTATATTCTCACTTTACACTACGAACACCTTCCACTTGACTACAGTTTCAACAAAGTAGCACTGGTTTAGAATATGGCAGTTTGTGCAGCAAGATTATTACAGTTTTGAGTGCCCTTTGCCCTCTGTGTATATCTTTACTCTCTACTACTACTAATGATCAACTGGATTCATCACAAGATCATATACACCATTCACCACCACCCACATATTTTTACATATCACCAATAGGATTCTACAGATGCAACATTCAACTAGCACAAAATATACTTTAAATCTTAATATAATTTTTGTATATCATATGGTATTGATTGTTATTTTTAATTAATATGTATATTAAATACCTTAGTTTACCATTAGCTTACTATATACCCACATTGTAAACCAGTTTTTAATTTAATTTAATTATTATTATGTATTACTTCTTTGTGTAATTGCTATGTTTAACCCTTTTTAGTTATAGGTCATAATTATTTTCATTGCACATTTCTGGCACTTTAGCTATGTCTTAGTAGGTTTTCGCAAGTTTTTCACACCCCCTTCCTGTGTGTGTTATCCTGCACTGGGTTTTTTCATCAAGTCAGTTGAATTTCCTTACATTTTTCCCACACATACAGTTATGGATCAAACATATGCACATTAGTAACTTCTGTTCGTATTCAATTATAGCACAGTTAATATTTGTCATATTGCAAAACTATTTATTATTTATATTAATTTTGACTTGTATCTTGTCATTTTGATGAGGGGTTAGGAGGAAGAAGAGACTTTTATAGTCTTAATCTTGCCCCAATAAAGTCATGTTATTATTATTAATATTATTTCCTTGCCATAGATGCACTGCTTTTTCTCCACATGCCACACATTTCTTTACAAATGAATTAATAATAATCTTGAGTTCTAAAAAATCCAAAGAAGACCAGTCTTTAACTGTAATGTCTGTTTGATAGATGAGGGTCGTCACCTAGTACTAAGTCCATTGGCATGTGAAAATTTGTACATCATGGTAGAGGAGTCAGTATTATTTTCCTGTGCCACTTGTAGTTTTCCAGAAAGATCTGGTGCCAAGAAACTCACTCACATTGGTTTTAACTGGGGGTGTCCAAAGTCGTCACTGAGTCTTGAACACTGGCTCCCATTCAGTAGCCAAGGGTTCTACCACTTATCTCTCTAAAAATACTACAAGAAAAAAGTTGGCCCCCTGTGTGTAAGAGGAAAGCTTTCAAAGGCTGGAAGTTTGGAGTTGGATTCTAGGAAAACCTTGACCCACTCTAACAAGGAGGATGCAATGGGGACTAATATGACATACCATCACAGGTAGAAGAAGCTATTTGTTCAACTCCTTAATATCACAGTTTCCAATAGCTATGTCCTCTTCACTTCTTTGGTTAGGTATTTGACTCATCGGCTGTTTCAGCTATCTTTGGTGAGAAAACTTGAGGCGGGGGCATCAGAACTTCCCCCTCACAGCTCCATGTGGGAGGGAAGCCCAGCAGTTTCAAATGGGACACAACTGTATCCTTTGGAGGCCAAAGAAAGGTCTGCTTGTCAAGGTCAATAAATGAAGATTCTCTGTGCATTCCAAGATGGGGAAATATACGTGGACAGTGAAAACAATTGCAACTTGTGTGTAGGAATACATACATGCTTGTTTCAAAGAATATCATGCTTATATGTGAGCATCATAAAATGAGTTCCTTTTGTTTTTTTAGGTGCAAATAAAAAATATAAATTTATATTTATCTCTATCAGTCCAGAAAATATAAAGTGTAATTGGACTAAAGGCAATCAAATTTCAAAGGATCAAAAATTAAATTTGGTTCTACCAGTACCCAATGAGCATTTAAATCTTGTGCTTAAAGTTTAATAATGGTTTGCATGCTTTGGAGTAGGTTATTTACTTTTTATATCACCTTCTAGAGGAGATTCAGTGTTTATCACAAAAATTAAAGTGGATAGAAAATTACGTTCATCAATGAACTTCTACCTTTGTTGGATGCCTTAGTATCACTATGAGTAATAAAAAAATCATGTTATTTTTATTTATATTTACCCTGATCTACTTCAAAACACTTTGGTAGTGGTACTAGAAATTTCAGTTCTTCATAAATCTCATTGAAGCCACTGTGAATCACAAATTAAAATACACCTGCAGCAGAAAATTTAAATCTCCTTTTTTATGAATCATGCTTGAAACAATCAAGGTTAGGATGGTAAAATAAGATGCAGAGCCCATTTATCATACTCTCTTTATCCAGTCTTTTATTGTGGCTTATGGATATACATTAAATTACAATAGTGTGAGATTCCATCCTTGCCTAATACCTTTAGTAGGAGAAATAGTATCTGAAGATATCTTATTTTCTATTTTAATTTAGGCGTTAAAGTGTATATAGTCTTCAGATAATATTTGCTAGTGTAGGTTCAATGTCAAAATCGTGCAATACTCTAAAGAGTTTCATGTGAGCATGGAGTCATATATCTTTTCAAGGTCTATGAAGTTCAAATGCATTTCATCTTCTTTTGAAGTTCTTTTCACTTTCGATTGTTTACTTATAAATTAGTTAACTATACAGGATCAATCTGTTAATTTTGTCAGATGTTGTTCATACTTTCACTTTAATAATTTTCATTTTAACTGCCACAATTCTTATGATAGATCATTTTCCTTTATTTAATATCAAGGTAATATATGAATTTTCCCTTCTTCTGCTGCAGAGATTACAGGGTATTTGTAAAATAATCAAGTACATTCAACGAGTAGGCATTAATGGTTGATAGAATTTTGTGCTTCGTGGGTTTTAGGGTATATTTTGGACTCTTTATTGCCTCTTTACTTGACTTGATTGACTTTTACTCTTTATTCAGTTTATGCCCTATCTAGTCAAGTGACTTTGAACAGTGCATCACTGTACCATCCTTGGTCAAGCCACTCCCTCCCTGTTGATGGTCACCAGATAACCAAAATATCGATATAGGAGTCTCTACATCAACCTTATATTTAATAAGGAAGCTTAGTCTGTCTCGTACCAGTTTGCCTCCTAGCAGGGTGTCACTAGTTCACCCCATACATTGGCCAATGGTTTCTTCTTTCAATCTCAATTCAGATGTTAGTCAATAACCAAACTAAATCATTGCCCTATTTGTTCAGGAGAACCTGTAGACAGTGAACATAATAACTTTTATCTTTATTTAACATAAAATTATTACCTGAGAGCTATATATCAGATTTTCATAGCATCAAAAGATATCATCACAAAATATAACTAATAATTTGTTCTATTTTCACTCATTTATCTTGTAGTCATCACCCCTAATTTAATAACTGCATGAGTGACACATCTATGACTTTAAATAAGGTTATTAGCAACTGATTTGATGTAATTTGATGTTTTTATAAACTATTAATTTATTATTTTTCATCTATTATTTCATTTGGCTCTATTCTTAATGAGGGAGAGTTCTCACATGTATTTTTCATTATTAATATTTCATACTTATATTTGGTAGATTAACTAATAACCATGCCATTGATGGCTACTGTTGGTAATATTCTTGCTCTCTTTTTCATACTAATAAAAAGCAATGATCATGATTTATTTCTCTGAAAGTATGGAATGTACAACTTTGGAACTCGGTAATCACATTGCTACTTCTGTCAGGTGTACTGACCAATTCTCAAAAAAAACTCTTTCCATTTCTTTGGCTTCATATGTACTAGCATTCTGGAAGAGGGTGTTTTCCCCCTTAATTACTTATTTACTTTTTCATCACTCTTCATCCCATCATCAAATATGGTGCTTTAGTTGACTGTGTTAGTCCCATATAGATTACACAACTGCTTATGGACATTCCTGATGGTTTCTCCTTTGGGAAGGAGAAACCATTCTTAGAGTTGACCACAGCATGCTACTTCTAATGTAATTCATGCTACTGTTATGTGTAATACTGACAATTGCCACTTTTAAGACTCAATAAACAATAAGTACCTAATATATCTATTACTTAAATATGAAGTATTCTCCACGTGGACTACAACTTGATGAACTGGGAGAACTTGTGTGCTCCAGATACCTTTTGGGCCATACTGGCCAGAGAAATGATCTCCTTACTCCTTGTAGGGTTGCGAAACAAAAGATAGTCCATGTATATCATCTGTTTGTTGCATGGGCATCTGCAACAAACAGATGCTGCATGCTCTAGGTTGCAAAGGCATCTGTTCCCTGGAGGGGCAGCACATTAAAAAACCTATTGAGGAAGGCAATGGGAAACCCTCATTTATTTAATTTAAAAAATTATGATGGCCCAATTATAGAATGGAATTCTTGAAATGACAGCATTCAGGCCACTGCAGTGGGAGAGGCAGGGTTTCTGTCATTACCATGTCATGAAATCCCTGTGAAAATATTTAAAAAGATGGGAAAAATGGTAATAAAAGCAGGGACTAGGAATGTCAGGACAATTTTGAGGACTGAAATTAGAACACATCAAAAAAGAGATGTAGATACAAAATATAGATAAACCACAGTGATCAACCCGAAGGTTGGTATGTTATGTTAAGTGAGGGTAGAGCTCACCTAGTACTAAGCCCACGACGTGTGGAAATTCACACATCAGGGTAGAGGGGCCAGTTCATTTCCCTGTGCCGTCTGTAGCTTCCCACGAAGATGTGGTATCCGAAAAATCCCTCAGCGCTGGTTTATCTGGTATTATGGATGAGTATAACCTACTTATACTCAACCCTAAATAGGTACTGTGTATTAATTACATATAAATTTCTGTGTATGCAGAAGGTGTTACATATTTGGCTTCTATAATCTTTTTACTTCCAGGTTCTAAATAGTGATATTCCTTCGGCCATAGTAAAATCAACACAATTTAAAATCACTCTAAGCTAAAAACTATCACTCCTTAGATAACATCATAAATACAAACTTTCGTCAAGAATAACGAGTGAACATTAATAATAACCCATCATTACTGTGAACGAAGTCCGGAATTGTTAATTTACTTATACTAGGAACGATAAACCTCAATGCGTATATATAATGATTCGCATATTATTAATTTTGGCAAAAGAGATTCATCCTGTCTTCATAACATGAAAACAGAAGTCGAAGGGTCAAATATCCTGGCCACAGTGGGAAATCCTATGCATCCCACATAGCGTGTAACTCTCTCAGCTTAGGTGACGTTCGGTTTTTACTGTGTTATTATCTCTTTCGTGTGGTTATAATTTTGTCTTGGCGTGGTGATCTCTATCAAATAAAGAACGTGGTGAAGGAGTTTCAAGATCCAAAATATTATTCCTTCGTAAGCACGCATAATGTCTACTTTTCACTCTTAATTTGAAACAGAATGACGCAACTGCTTGTCCATTCGAAATGTAGTCACGGAGATTCCAACATGTTAAGAATTGGAATGGCGGCAAGTTAAGTCACCATATGGTTTTGGAGGCCTCTAAAGATACTTCACCATGGGCAGTGTCTCTCAACCGGTTTAACTCGGGATATAGTAAAAATTGATTGAAGAGTAATCTACCGGTTAAGGTAGGCATTTGATGAGCCCCGGGGTATATTTCCCCCGCTACATCGTAACTTAATCCCTCTTCAAATCAGCATACTTACCGCCACCTATCATTCTATCCAAAATCCCAATTCTCTTCCTACCCCATACCTCACAATAATGAATAGCAGTGGAAAATAAATGGCAGTGAAACAGTGAAATTAAATAGTTATTAAACGTTTTCTACCGAATTCGAATAGAATGAAATGAATGAATTCGATTTGACCTCGAGCCTCGTTCACACGCAGTGACTATAAATGGTGACTCATTAGAGCCATGATATTACAAGTCAATAACGTATCAATGGTATGAAATGATTATGAGTATGGGTTCTCTCAAGCATGGATATTATTTCAAGGTTTCCACAAGGACAGAAAGGTTGAGAAACGCTCCACTCGAGGCTAATCCGCTTAACTCGAGAGGATTCCGAGCCGAGCACATTAGTGCACAGTAATAACTTGCTTACCACAGCACAAGTGTCTATTTATTCCTAAGAACCCGAACATTGAATCACTGCATTTCCCTTCTGCGAAAACGAGCAAGCACCATCTCGGCACTCCCGTTTCGTACGAGCGATTCTTTGAATAAGGAGTTACGCAACTTTTAATTAGCGTGCATTCGTCGTAGCCTTGGGATAAAATAATAATGGGATGTGCGCTTTTGTGTTCGTCGACACATTCATTCCCTGCGCTTATTCTCCACTCTACGTTCGCTAATAAACAACATGCTTTTCCTTCTCTCCCGTTTGAAATCCGGTTTTTTTTTCGTCCCGTGTGGTCAAATAAAAAACACGCGTTCCCTCGGTCATCTCTCTCCCAATCTCCCCCGAGTAACATTTTGCGCTTCGCCGTGGGATGTCGGAGTAACGTGGGGCACGTGTGGGCCGCCGCCTTGGTCCAGGGACGTTTCTCGTGGGGTCTGATTCCCGACGCTTAATCAGCACTCCACGCACTCTACCAATGGCCTATTTTAAGTCAATGATAAGGGTTAACTTTTTTTTTTTAATTTCTCGACCTGAGCGGTGCGTGGGAGTCAGTGCGCGCATGGACCCCTTCCCCCTCCATCGGGAGGGGTAAGGGGTCCTGGTCATTCATTCCTTGGGCGGGGATCATCGGCCGAGAGGAGTGGGCGGTTTCCTGGAACACACGGGAGACTCCAGCTCCAGTCGGAAGCCGGAGACATGGATGGAATACTGGAACACATACACTACACAACTAAGGCCACCTTACATGCATGCATGATATCATGCGCACGAACGTCGGAATCGTCGGAAAAGATATCTCCCAAAATGACGGTATCATGCACGGCAAAAATAGAATATGTTCTAATTTTTTCCCATCATGCTTGCATGATCATCCCTCTTCCGCCATGTTTCTTATGTATATTCTGGAGACACTCTTCGAGGCTAAAATATCTTATAATAATAACTTAGCGCATAGTGCTGTGGCAAGCAGGCAATTTGGAAACATATTAAAGTAACTTGATTATACGAGTAAAGTGTTGTGTATCCAATTATTTAACCGAGACCTTGGAGACAATAAGTCGGAAATCTAAAAGAGGAAAGAAGTATGTTATTTAAGGGTTGGTATTAAGGTGACGTGTACAACATCTGCACAGTTGGTTGCATTATTAAAACGGGAGCTACACACAGGTAGCAGCCAGAGTTATAATTAGGCCATTGAGCGGCATACTCTATGGTAGCGGCATATGATATTCACTACCACTGGCATGCGCATAATATCATGTACCATGTAAGGTGGCCTTTAGAATTTTTCCTCATCTCGAATTTTCCTGGATTCCTGGATTTCCTGGATTCCTGGATTTCCTGGATTCCTTGAGCTGCTACGATTAATATGTGGTCATTCACTTTAATGTCATCACTATATTTTGAGAGTCTTGCTAACTGTAGTATTCTACACTACACAAGGCAATATACTTTCTCGCAGTGAGTGGGAAAGTAATCGCGGTATTCGTTGCAGAGAGGATAGACGTCTTGAATGGATAGAATAACGAGGAGGATCAAGCCCTTCCTCCTCACCCCACTCCTAGACTCCTCCGCAGAATGTCGAGTAGAATTGGGCGGTGGGAGAGGAGGAGGCTTTGTTTCTTCAGTCCCTCTCCCCCCCCCGGGGCATTCGAGGGATGGGAGACTAGATATGTGACGAGGAGCGATTGAATCCTTCGGGCGCTCTATCTCTCCTGCCTCCTCCGGTCAGATCGCGTTCGACGGGCGGGACTCCCCCCCCCCTTCCCCTGTCCAATCAACCGCCTGCGAAGGTTCTCTTCCCCGCAGATGTTTCCCGCCATTTTCCCTCATCCGGAAAACCCACACGTACCCTGTGGACACCTGAAGAATGTTCCCCTAAGTTTACGATCGATTCAGCAGCCTGTGATCACATCGATGATTGGCTACTCCTGCATTTCTCCACTACATCTGCATCCATACCCTGCAAGGCACTTATCGGTGTATGGCAGGGGGACGGGGTAAGAGAACCAACTTTTGTAGATTTATCCTCCTAAAGAAACTTATGTTGGTATGCATATATTATTTTTATAACCTACTATTATTATCATATGGGCATGTATGTATATCGTGTATGCCTGCACATGCATATACGTGTATGTGTTCTTATGTGTGTTTAATTGTATATATTTTTGTATGCGTATGAATGTATACATAGACTTTAATTTGATCGCTCTTGCTCTGTCAATCGTATATCCTAAAAATGTAAACAAATCATTGTAACACACAGTAGCTAATCAATCAGTAGGTTCTCGCGGGTTTTTCCTACCCCCCCCCCCCTTCTTGTATGGGTGTTTCCTTTCAGTGGGTTTTTTCGTTAAGGACCATTTAATAGCCATCTATATTTACGTTTTCCCCCACACATTTGTAAATATCTTTCTATATCAATTACAGTACCATCTTTGTCCTATGTTTTTGTAACAATTATCACTTTATTTTCTTGTAATATTTAATTTGTGACAAGGGGGTTAGGCGTTGAAGAAGGGACTATTTAGTCTCAATCTCGGTCCAATTAAGGCTTTTTATTATTATTGTTATTATGCTTTATAAGTAGTCTTCTCCTTCTTCTGTTGCTATTCCCATCCTCGTGTGGGGTCGCCGAATGTGGTTAGCTTTCTCCACTTCTTCACTCTGCTCATTACATCCCCCCTGGCACCACTCCCGTCTACACCACGTCTTCCCCTTCTACACAGGTCCAGCCATCTCTTTCTCTTAAGCCTCCATCGCTTCCTTTCCTTTCTCCTGCACTTGTATCTCCATTTCTCTGTCCCCGAACATAGTCTTCCTCTCTTCTCATAGTATGGCATTTCAACCTCACCTCTTTTACATTCTCCGACGACTCTCGCCCATTTGTAGTTCCCATAATCCGCTCATTTCATATTCTATCTCGCCTTGTAAATCTACAAATCCCTCTTAGGCTCCTCATTTTATTTATCCCATCAAGTTTATTCTCAGGAAGCGAGTCAAGAAATTTCACAATGGAACTACCAACGTGGGGCGCATGAGGGGTTGTATAAGTTGTGTCGTCTATATAATATTTTCTTGCGCTTTTCCACGAAAATTAATACGTAGCCACCATCAAGTACAAGACAAGACTGTCTTGTCTTGTACCTGATGTTCTCCCAGTTAGTTGAAGCGCTAGTCGTAGTAACGTATTTATTTTGTGGAAAAGTTCTACATTTTATTTTTGAGTTCCACCATACCAAGCCTAAAACTGCAATTCATTTTCGAGGGGTTACTTTCAAATATTTCAAGAGGAACTAAAATATTCTTTCATTCGGTAAGTTTGGTACTAAGTTATATTTAATAAATTCAATCTAAGCAATGCTTGTTTCGATACTTGGGATATTTCCACAATCAAATAATTGGTCATCCGATTTTCGTCGAAATCGATAGTGCTCCGTTAAATTTGTTTGTAGAAATACTCCAAGTATCGAAACCAACTTTGTTTGTCATGGAATTCCACCAAGTGATGACCTCCTCAGTGAATTTTAAATTCAATATAGCCTAAATATTCGTCTAACTACTCCCATTTCAGTTCTGAAAGCATCTATTTAACGCACTGCGTCTTATTTTAGCAATTTTTAACTAATCGAACTGCTTTGCGATGAACCGTCTCCATTTAATGAAGGAGGTTCCGTTCGGAGGTTTCCAAAATATACACTGCACGAGTATTACAAATGTGTTCTCAGAAGAGAGAATGATAACATCACTCATTAACCTTTAAATAACTTCTACCAACAATGCGCCTGATGAAACCTAATTCTTTGTTTTCCTCTCCACAAATATTTTCCACATGAAGACTCTAACAGGCTACCCATTCTCCTTCTCAGCTAGTTTCTCTATGTCATTCCGACCCCGGGTGTTCACGGCGACCAATGCCTAATAGCCTTCAAACCACTGCTGAAGGCTGTCATCTGTCTGTTCAGGGACTTCAGTATCTAATACCTAGTACTTAGGTACTACTAGTTATCAGCAATATTGTACACCAAATGGGAATGAGAGTGGGGAGAGGTAATGAGGTTAATTTATGACCTAGAAAGGAAACATATTGTGCTACGATTGATCGAAAATTCATCTCCTTTTATAGTTGAATCTTTTTCGGCCATCTCTCTTTTAATCAGCGACCCCAGGAGACCGATATCTATTATGTACTCAGAATCATTTGTTTCGAAACAATATTGTTTGAATTTCAATGCCTTACGCGTTAGATGATGGTCTTTTTTCATTCCTTCACCATAAATCCTTGCTTTTTAATCAATTAAAAATAAATAAATTGTTTTTATTCTTGGTATTCCGTGTTTCCTCACCCTGCTGCATATGAAATCACAATACGCATAGCATCGAACCTTAATTCGTCTAACATCATTGCTTTTCCACACTGTTTTGTATTTTACACGTGGAAATGTGTGATGTTCGTTCTTGAAAACCCTTACGCTAAGGGCATTTGTCACATATGAACTTCAATGGGAGCCACTCGAACCGGAACATTTGGATAAGTCGAGGTGAATCAATTTTGAAACGGACGCAAATGGAATAATATTATCAACACATTACATCGGAAAGCGGGGCCACGACAATGAGTTAAGGGGAACTGCACTGCCGAACCGAGAGTTGCAAGAATTCCATTTTCCCGAGCAATATTCGCGGCCACATAATGGCTGAGCCATTATTGACCACAGAGTGTTAACAACAAGACCCATACGGCTGGTTTCCTAACACTCCCTGCCATACATCCATGGAGCGGCCTGCTTCGGGGTATTGTGTGCATGGAGATGAAATATTTATTTTATTTTTATTGGGGGGATTATTCATGATGATGCATTTATAAGGTTACATAATTTCAACCGAAAGATTTCCCCATTTTTTCCCCTTCTTGATAAATTTCATTTAGTCTATTTTTTTTCTAATTTTGAGCATTTAGGATAAAGGCAAGTTTTTTATACAAGGAAGGCAAATGATGTGTTTCTCATCAACTTTCAACATAGAAATGAGCAGGCCTTGACGCCTCAACTCGGCTGAAGCAAATGTTCGTCGTCAGTTCAGGTATGGTGCACGCCCACAGAAAATATTCGTATATGAAAATATAAGTAAGTTTTACCTTCGTCCCTATCCGTAGCATTGCATCTCCCAATTATGAATTGAGTGGGACTATTCTTTTCAGCTCTTCGCAATGATTTTGATTTTTTTTCTTATTCCGTAAGATGTAACTATTACTTTTTCGAGTGCCATGTACGTTGAAATTCCTAAAAGATTGAAAACGCGGAAGAATGAAAATAATTTAGCTGTGCCACGGAAGGCTTTTTCCTTAATAGCTTCCCATACTTTATCCCAATGATCAGCATGTGAAGAATGGATATAGCTATGCTGGGAAATGAATGGTGTCCTTGAGATTCGATGCTCACGGAAATTTAATTTCCACGTTCCCTGTGACTATGAAAGCATTGTACGTTATTTTCTCCAGGCTTATGTTTCACAGTCTTAATCCTTTACCTTTTTGGAATCCACGAAATTAACTGAAGTCAAGTTTTGCTACAATCTCACGTGTAGATCAACTTTTTCATTCACATTCAATCTCTACTGTAAATCCCCTACTTCTTCATTGTATTACCCCGCAAGCAGTCGCAAGAGTCCTATTATGAATCCTACACATATGCTGGCGTCATTTCCTGGCGTAAATACGTCGAATAGGTACTAAACCGATGTCTATTAATACAATTTTATGTCAACATTTATCTATCATTTATTTCAAATTTCAAATTCAAAACCGGCACTAAACGTTTGAATGAACTTCAAACGGGGCTTAATATACACCACTAATACACTTGTATTGTGTACACAAAATTATTAGTAACAATACTAATAACTCGTATGTATCAACTTTCATACTCATGTATTATTTGGTGGCAATATACGTTTTGTATCACTTTCTCGTTGATCATGTAAACATCTGTCCATTAAAAGAATGGGACCCCAGACCGGATAACGATAAGGGCCGCAATGATCTCTTATCATGCGTACATATCTGCGTAAGTGTGATAGCTGTGGGCAATAGCTTTAAGCAAACAGTTTTAATGTTCCTTTACTTCGACATCACATGACAAATTGCAAAAAAAGAGAATTATCTTCGACGCCGATTCCAGGGTTCATTTTCCAGAAAAAAGACTAATTTCTCTCGTTGTCGCAAGACTGTAATTAATCTCAAAAGTCCTCGCCCTCCCACCCCTCTCCATTTTCAAGTAGCGTTTCGTGACGGGGAAAAACACAAACCTTTTTATCTCTCCGTGCGAGCCTGCTCAATGGCCAAGGCCATCATGGAAATGAAATCCCGAATGAAAAGGCACGGTCCACGAATATGACCTCCCCGAATGCTCCTCACCTGGTGTAGGCGGGGGGTCTTTGCCCACGCAGCCGATGCCGTGTTCCTCTCCTTTCCGAAAGACACGCGTTTGTTGTCGTGGGTGGAACCGCGCCCCTACCCCGCCTCCCTCACGAAACAATTATCTGGATATCGTGAGGGATCATAAAGGCATCTTGGTCTGTCTACCCGGCCATCTGGTAAGCGAGAACTTATATGGCGTCATTTCACCTGTGAGTAAAAACAGGATATAGTTCCTTTCTCGTTTCTCAAGCAACTAGAACAGATCACATTCTATGGCACGAACTATCAGAGCTGCTGGAAGCTACCAACAAATTTGAGTCTGTTATTTTTCATACGTTCTTTGCATATTCAATATTTACTACAATAAAAGTATCGCATCATGTTAGACAAGCTTCCATGTTTAAAGCGGGGATTTGACCAACCTAGTGCCTCAAAATTTTCCAACCCCGCAGAGTTTTAATAGTAACCCGAAGCGATTAATGGTTGATATTATATAAGTTATGTATTTTCAAATGAATAAATATTTAGTGATAGTTATCTTTATAATACCATTATTCATAGGCTTCAAATATCATAAATATATTTGTGTTGAACCATGTTCGGTATAAGTAGAACTGAAATAGAAGTTTTATATTTTTCCTATAAAGTTCTTAACGATTCACAAACCTTATCTATTATGTGAGGAGTTTCCACTCTACTAGCGGCCAGAAATTAATACGAAATGGAAATAAACTTAAGTTAAAAGTTAAGAAAAAAACATTATTGAACTCACTTCTGGCACATGATTGAGAAATTTAGAAGTTTGAAATATTTTAAATGAAAAAGAAAAACATTTGTTGAAGTCTTCAGAGTGAGAATCAAAATAATTTATTATACGCCTATGCCTTAACTTTAAATCTTATTTCTTATTCTTTTGATAGGTTTGAAGCACAATTCAACAACTTGTGTCATTAAAAACTAGAAGTTACGCAACATTTTTGAAAGTATCTACATGACACTGCAGTAAAAGTTTTCGTAGGTTCCGTTTGAGGAAAGTGACCTTTTGGGGTACTCACCGCGTTGATTCGTGTATTAAGGTGACGATTTCGTAAGTATTCCACCCGGCTTCTTCTATCTCATGAAGCCAAATGGAATGCCGGTGAAACTCTCGTCTTTCCAAATGAATCAACGTGGTGAACACCCCGAAAGATCACTTTTATTGCACCGATATGATACTAAGAATCTCATAATTCCCATTATTCACGGAAATAAGATACCCTTATTATTAAAATATTGAAGTACCCCCATACCTTTGACTCCAGTGAATAACCTCAATAAATAAACCACATTCTTCAACCCTAAGTTTGGTTTGATAGGCGAGAATAGATCTCATCTAAACCCAACAGTGAATGAAAATTCGCTCTGAGGGTAGGAAGGACAGTTCCTTTACCTGTGATGACTGCGTTTCTCAGGAAGATGTGCTACCAAGAAAATTACTCGCTTAGGGTTAATGTAGAAGTGTCCAGAGACGTCACCTGGGCTTGAACCCGCGTCCTCCGTTCAATAGTCATGCGCTCTACCACATTCTGAACGGTCATTATCCCGAAAGACTCGATCGATGTGTCGTGAAATAATTAATAAGTTGCACTCGTTGGTGAAATCATACGAAGTTCTCAAATGAATGGAAATGCTCGAGACACGCCCCTTTACGCGTGTGTAGTCCGTCCCCTCAAACGCCAAGAGTTTCGATAAAAAATTACGAGAATTTTAAATTTTCTAAGAAAATAATGGGTAATTTCCAATGCCGATCCCATCCCTCCCTTAAAGTAATTGCCCGTAATAAATAAACTCTTTCCAACGTTTCTTCCGGTTTGAGAATCATTGGCGGAATATTCTTTAGATATCACCTTGAACTCTGTCTCTGTCTTATACACTGTTGAAAAATGTTGCCCTTTGTGTTACATTTCTAAGTTAGGAACAATAAAAGGTCACTTGGAGAATAGGGTGGTTGCGGCATCACAACAGTGCTATATTTTACCAATAACTGTTGGATAAGTAAAGTGGAGTGTGCCGGTGCGTTGTCGTGGTGCAGAATTCACGTGTTTTCCCTCCACGGTACGAATCGATTGCACTTCAAACAAATTTCGCGAAACATCTAGGTAATGTCTTTGTTGACTACACAACCTGATGCATTATGATGGTAGGAATACGTAATAAACAATGGCATCTAAGTCGGAAAAAAACAGTTCGTAGGACGTTCACATTTGACAGGATTTGACGTACGTTTTTGCTTCTTGGTACTTCGGAAAACCTTATATCTGCGAAAGTTATTTCTCAGATTTACCATGGATTTCGCCTAGGGGTGGACCGCGCTATTCTTTGGTGATGTTAGTGGTGGTGAGTGGGGGGGGGGGGGGGAGGTAGCCCTCCCCTTTTAATCCACCCAATATAGATTGGCTATCGTTCGATTAAGGGACTCTGCCGGGCATAATTAATTAACACCTGTCCCGCAACGCATCTCTCGGGTTGATTTCATCGCCCTTTCTGCCCCTCCCGCCCCTCTCTCCCATCCGGGGCTATTTCTCTCTTCTTGCACTGCCTGCTCTCCTAGAACCAGAGGTATATAATTTGGGGGAGTAGAGGGTGGGTGGGTAATCGCGATGGGGGGAGGCGCCAGGCTCTCCACCCCCAGTCGAAGAAATCTGTGGGTCCTTCCCCGTGTCGCGGTCACTCAGGTGAGCGCTGTTACTTTTCATTAGTTGGGTCACATCTCGAATGTGTCTCTAGTGTATGTGACCCTCATGGGACAGGATTGGTGTTGGAGCTAGGTCGAGTACAGCGTAGGACTGCCAGATTTATAAAAGGTTGGTACGACGAACGTATAAAAAGCAAGCAGTGTAAGAAGCTTTTTGGAGAAGTTGGGTTGGGAACCACTTGCTGAGAGTAGGTTGAGGTACAGGTTAAATTTATTATGAAAATTTAAGGAAGATCATTTCAGCGAAGAAGTCAAAAATATATTACAAGCCCCAACGAACTACGGTAGATCAGATAACGTACATAAAATCATGGAGTTAGACTGTCGAACAGATAGATGTAAAATGTCATTTCTTCCTTGTAAAGTTAGAGTTCAAAATAAATATGATCACAGAATCGGAGATAATAGTTAGGGTAGCTAGTGTATATATGTGTATGTACATTTTTTATTTATCTTTTCTGTTTAAAAACAATTAAATATTAAATGACTTAGTTCTCGTATGGCGTGTATTTTTTGTCAATGAAACTGCTTGCAAGTAGTTTATTTCAATGTGAATTATTTATTATGTATGCATGTGGAAATACATGGTTGGTGATGGCTCACCCCCTGCCACTCGCCCTTGCGGCGGGTTTCACGGTATTACTTAGACGCAGACGGGAGTGTAGTATCCGACGGATACTATCCGTCTCTCGGGTTCCCTGAAGGGATAAGTCAGTCGATCAATGACGTGACGAGGATTGATTTTTCAAAAAGAAAACTGAATTTAATTGCCAGTATATCGATCTTGCATGACGTGTTATGAGGGAAGGAGTGTCGGACACCCTCTTGTAACCTAACCCCACTCTCCCCCGACGTCTCCTCGCATATATCAACGCCTCAATTCTTGCCTGGTTACTGAAGATGGCTTGAAATAAGTTGTTCTAGATCGACTAAATAAACCATAGTGGTAGGCCAAGGATATAATATGAGAGAGAGAATAACGGAAAAAGTTATAGGGTGGTTTGAAGGTACGAAGAAACAGATAGGTGACAGGAAATGAAACAATGAATGCAAATGAAACAATCTTATCGTTGCACACCCATTAAGATGACGAGATCGATTAACTACCGAAGTACTCCCAAGATACGCCGAAAAGGATAAGACCACGTTAGTAATGACAATAGGAAAGCTGAAAGGATTAATTGAGGGGAGAGAGACAGTGAAAACTGTTTTGGAAGTGACCTTAGGAGGTAAGAACCCTGGATGTAGGTACTTAAAAAAATGACCTGTGAGGTACTGGTCAACGGAGAACCGGGAACCACCTTGGGATTAAGACGCTGGCAGATTACAGGACAGATTGGAAAGCTGCTACAAACCAGTCTTCGCCTTGAAAACCTATTGCGATGACGATACCGAGTAACTAATGAAGAAACACCTTGTGGATTCGGAGAAAAAGAAACTCACGGAAAACAGAAAGAAAAAAATGGAAAAATTTCAGGACACATTCTGTGCCACGAAAGTATCATAAGCCTCTCTTTGGAGGAGTCCTATTAGAAAAGGCCTCTAGAGACATAGTCCTCGATTAACTTGGAAAATATGAAATGATTGGAAGGTAGCAGGTCAACTGGGAGCGGTGCTACAAATCTGATAAGTAAACTTCGGTGATGTCCTAGGTGGACAAAAAGGATGGATCTGGGTGGCGATGATCTTTTCAATGTGACAGTGTCAGATTTCCGGAGTTATAAGAATTTATAATATTCGGCTGCCGATTTAACTTCCCGCCCTTAGAGTTTATGGAACAAGAATAAATAGAGATGGACGAGCTTTGATGGATGGGTTTTTTTATTTTCTCATTTCCTTAAATTTCTATGCCTAATCCTGTCAATTGTCTGTTCCGGTCAGTGTTTTTTTTTCTTTTGCATACTTGTATTTTGTTCTTATGGGGCGTTTCCTAGAACATGGAATAAATTTAATCAAATAAAATCAATAATACGTAAATCGTTTATCCCGAAGGGTCCATTGCAGAGAGAAGGTTCTCGCCAGCGGTGGCC
>WURS02444128.1:0-14689 GCA_011762765.2 Rhinocypha anisoptera
GAGGGGAGGGCTCCTCGAGGAAGGCCAAGGGACAGATATATAGGGCAAATTATTAGAGACGTTAGAAGTAAGACCAACCAAGGATTAAGGGAGCTAGCACTAGATAGGAATGGATGGAGGGCTGCAGTCAACCAATCTTCGGATTGAAGTACTGATGATGATGCCCACAGATGGCTCTCAGGAGGAAGAAGTAGACAAGATGTATGATCAGCTGGAAGAAATGATTAACAAGATACCTGGGGGAAACATGTGGTAGTGATGGGGAACTGGAATGCTGTAGTGGGGGAAGGAAGGGACAGGAAAGAAATAGGTGAATATGGCTAAGAAATGACCATGGGGAAAAAATTAGTTGAGTTTTGTAGAAGGAAGAGTTTGGTAGTAACAAAAACATGGTACAAACACCATAGGAGACGGAAGTATACTTGGAAGGCTCCGGGTGACACAGGGAGATATCATATAGACTACATCTTGGTTAGACCGAGAATTAGAAACAGTGTTTTCAATAGCAGAAGTTACCTGGGAACCGATGCAGATTTAGACCACAATTTGGTCATGATGAATTGTCTTGTAAAATTGAGGAGGATCAAAAAGGGCAGAAGATTAGAGAGATAGAATCTAGAAGCATTGACAGGAAGAAAGAGAAAAGAGTATCAGGAATCAGTATAGTCTTCTAAGAGGGGAACCAAAGTAGGACAAAGGAACAAATGTGGGAAGTTCTTACAGACGGAACAACAAGAGCTGCAGGAAGAGTCAACCAAAAAAGAATTAAAAAGCCATGGATTACATTTGGATCAGTTCAATATGACAGATTGCTATTATGTATCAACTCTAATGGAGAGTGGTTTGAAGGTGTGGCAACTTCAAGGTAAAACATTGGCAGTGCCCTATCAGGAGTTGATTGGGTCCTTATTGCATTTAAGTTGCAACACAAGGCCTGCTATTTCTTTTTCAGTGAGTGTTCTCATTCAGTATAACACTATATCAAGATGTTCACCGTACTTTGGCTAAAAGAGTACTTAAATACTTAAAGGAACTATTAATCTTGGACTTTTATTTAAGAAATCTTCAGATGTAAATGTTAAGGGTTATGTAGATGCAGGGTTTTTGTTTGATGACACAGATGGAGTCTTATCGGGGTCATGCTGGGTAAATGTTTGATTTCTTGGGAAAGCAAAAAATAGAGGGATGTTGCTCTAAGCTCAACTGAGGCAGATTACCTGTCATTGTCTGATTCATGCACAGAGCCATTTAACTTACAAGGGTTTCTTGCATCTTTGACATGTAAGAAAAGTGAAATATTGAACTTGTACAATGATAATCCAAGTGCTTTAAAGTTGTGTAAGACTCCTGTTTTTCATGTTTTACCAAGCGTATACATATCAGCCAAAGGTCATTTTGTTCGGCAGTGTGTAAAAGGGGTGAAGTGAATGTTAACTATATGAATACTTCAGGGATGCCAGCAGAAATTTTGACGAAAGCATTGCCTAGAATCAAACATTCTAATTGTATGCCAGGGTTATACATGGCATCAGCTTATGGGGAGGTGTTGTAATTTTAATCTGCCGCCGTGAATGTGCACAGTTGTAGTGTTTTGTTTTTTCCTAAATAAAAGACTTCCGGGAATGAAAAACCACCTTGTCCTTTGTATGAATCATGCACTGAAAATAAATTCAAACTACCTTCCTTAATTATCCCATATCTTCAACTCTTATGATGTCGATGCACCCCAAATATCTAATAAATTAATAATAATACTCTAAATAAAAGACCTTGTTCAGTATTTTACAGTACAAATTTCCTAAGTTTGGGATGAAAATTAATAGTAAGAAAAGGAAAGTAATGAGATTTTCTAGAAGTGATGGTCAGGCTAAATATCACGCCAGAAGAGAATAAATTAGAACAGGTGGACAAGTTAGGAAGCATCATAGAGGAAAATGAACGTAGTTGCAAGGATATTAGATGAATACTTTCATTAGCAAAAGAGGCCTTTGCGAAAAGGAAGGATTTGATGAGAGGGACCCTAATTAAAGAGTGCAAGAAAAGATTAGTGAAAATTCTCGTATGGAGTATAGCATGTGGATCCTATACCTAGTCAATGAGGAAGAATGGTGAGCATAGACTGGAGGCTTTGAGATGTGAGTTTGGCAGCAGATGGAGAAGGTGAGGTGGACAGAGAGAAAAAAAAATGAAGTTTGGAAAATTGTATAAGGGGAGGATAGGCGATTGCTGCATTAAATCCAAAGAAAGCAGGAAAGATTGATGGAAGGGGTACTCAGAGGAAATGGGTTGGAAGGTTGTAATGAGAGTAGAATGTTGGGTAAGCTGGGTAGGGGCGGGAAGAGAATAGTGATTTTGGACAGAATGATAGGGGGTGGAAGTAAGCAGATTTGAAGATGGATTAAAGTTAGATATTATGCGACCAATTTAAGCTAATGCTCATCAAAATCCTACCTTAACACTTCTAGTGCCAACGAGCTGATTTATCAGTCCTAGGAGTATGTGCGTAAAGAGCCATGGCTCAATGTATTGGCCCGATTTTTTGTTCATTAAATAATTTTTTCTTCAATTGTTTAGAATATTAAAAAATAAATAAAATATTTTACTACCCCTTTAAGTGTTTGGAGTGTAAATTTAAAAAATGATGTTAACAAAGTGATATTAATATGTTTAAATGTGTAAATGGACAAATTCCATGAAAAAGTCCTGACATTTTTCACATATATGTACCAGGTAATAAGGGCTAAAAGGGTTAACCGGTAGATTACCCTTCAATCAAAAAAGGGGCATGCTAAGTTATCTGAAGACGTACCCAACACAAATTAAAATTACTACAAAAGTACCTCCAAGTGGCCAGTCTTTGCTGTGCACATGTAAGTACTTATTGGTACAATCTGTTTTTATACTCAAAATTACCTTATTTTGAAATGGATCAATTTTTCAGAGACATAATCAGTAATGTGTTACAACACATTTCATAACCATAAAACAATAAACATAGTCACATAAGCCATGACTCCGTGGAACATGGATATCAATAAAACAAGACAAAATTCCCATGCACTTTGCTAATACCTAATATACACTTGGCATATATCTCATTGCTTAACTGATTTTTGGAAATACTACAAGTGACTAAATGAAAATATTTTCAAAAACTAAAGGGACAAAGCACTGAACTCACGATCAATCTTGAACCTGCTGCAATAATTCAATAGTGTACTAAACAAACCTATTCTTTTCTCCTAAGCTTTTTCCCATAATACTGGGATAACTTTGTTAATTGGTTTTGACATATATTTCTGTGACCTTTCCAGTGCCAACCATTGAGGAAAATTAGTTTAAAAAAACACAATATGTATCTATAAACTGGGCAGGATTCAAACCCACAATCTTTGTGTCAGACAGCATATGATTTACCTACTCAGCTAACCTGGACGGTGTACTAAGCAAACTTTTAAGAAAGTTAAAAAGATTGATTAATATAATTATAATTTCACTTCAAATAATATTCTGCAAGTAAATATTTTCATCAGGGAAAGAAAACAGAACAATGGTAGTACTATCGAAGTATACCTCTTAATTTCAATGGACTTTTATCAGTCCTGTGAGGTGTCCTTTCTAATATGTTTATTATCATGTATTACTCCCTTATAGGTTCTGTAAAATTTAACCATATACAGATTGATAATTAAGTGCCAAAATAACAGAAAAAATGTCGGTCTTTATTTGTGCATACTATCAGAAACTGTAACCAAAAATGTTGAACTGCAACTAAATGTAAGTGAAGCACTTGTATGATTTTAACTGGTATATAAACACCCTTTCATCCATTTGGACAATTACAATATTCGAGATGGGAGATGATGTTAAGGTTGCTTTTAAGGACTACTTTTTGTCACTCACCTCATACTTCATCTATATTCTAAGGACATATCCCATCCTGCAGAGCAGAGCCCATAAAATTGAGTCAGCCAAATCAATTGAACTAAAGACATCATGACATTTTAATTACTTTATGATACAAGGTCTTTGTTTATTATTATACAAGTACACCTGCAAGTGACAAGTAAAAAAGTATGTTTTTTTTACTGAATTTTTTAAATTTCCCGACTCAGGAGGACACAGCAACTTGACATTTGGCTGCAACATCTGATGAAAACACCTGACACCATCACTGTACTTCAAGGATCTTGGGTTATCTATGAATGGCAATAATAAAAATGTATTAAATAACCCTAAAGTAAGCTACATCAAGTGTGTTAGTAACTTCTTTTAAAACTAGTGTCCAACTCTGTCCAACTGGAGTTTATTAACAAAACCAGTTTAAATAAAAAAAAATCATGACTATTTTTATTTGCACTCTAAAAAATATCAATCTCAAATAAGAGGACAAAAGATTTTAAATTTACTTTTATTACCACAATAAAGTTTTTTCCTGACAATAGAAATTTCAATAAAAAGAAAATAAGGGTGATCTGCCCAAAATTTAGAATTGGGAGTAATCATTTATGTATGCTTACTATGACATTATTTTTAGTCATACTCTCAACCATTTTGATATATATAATGAATGCTTATAAATTCACTGTTGAAATGTAGTTCAAAAGTAAAATAAAAATATTTTACACTGGTAAGCAGTTATAACCCATTATTACAACTGAGGATAGAGCTTATCTATTACCAAGCCCAAATGCATATGAAGATTCAATACAAAAGGGTTGGGGGACAGGTTTTCACCCACCAGTTTCCCTGTAAGATTCCCCCTGTACTCAGAAAATCACTCGGCTCAGGATTTAGCCAGTGTGTCCTCAATTATCACCAGCATGGAGACCTCATGGTCAGTTGATCTCTAAATAATGTCCTTTTACATAAAAATAACAATTGACTAGTGGAACACGTTTGCTTACATATTTATTTTAGTTATAGATAATATTTTCAAAAATATTATATAAGATAGCTATTGCAACAGGCAAACGAAAATAATGTTATGAAAATTACATACAGGAAAAACCACAAACTTAGGACAATTAATGTGACCTAGTGTTTGGACAATTAACATCACTAGGACCTTGCCCAATGGACTAGGGCCCATTTCAAGAGCTATCGTTGCACTTAAAGAGTTGTAAATTTGTCCCAACTCTACCATGCCATAATTTCCCTGCAATTCCAGGTGTGGGATTGTAGGAAGAAGGGGAAATCTAGTCTCATCTCACCCTAATAAAGGCATTTTATTATTATTATATGTGAACCTTCCCTGCTTGAATGGAAACAACAGAAAGAGATGATGAATTGTGTCCATCAGCTTAAGTCTCGAGTTGTTTCCACAAAGTAAATAAGCCAGCTACACAACCTCTAAGAATAAAGCATCTTGCTCCAACCAGAGTTGTAGTTGAATTGTATATATAGGGTTTGGGAATGCCTATGGTCATTTAGCACAACCTTGAATCAAATCAAATGCAAAAACACAACACTTACAAGGCTCAAACCTGCAACCTTTGGTTCAAGTGACCTCGCTACTCAGAGTTCCCTCCACAGTTTGGTACAACTCTAAGTTTCTTAATCTCTCTCAAACTTTTAGGTAACTGTATGGTCAGTTAATTATAAGGAATTGAAATTATTATGAAAAAAATTAGGGCCAAGACACAGGAGAGAAAAATCTAGGTTGTTTCAAAAAATATTTTCAAAATGTCAATGACAAAGTAGGTCATTTTAAAAGCTCAAAACCTTGGGGCATAAAATTTGGGCTAACTTATTTCGCTTGGTAATAAAAAAAACATGACTGTATGATGTCTTCAAGGCATTAGTTAAAGGGCAGAACTTATTTAAATTAGTAATTTTTTAAAAACACACTTGAAAGACAACTATTACAGGTTGACATATTTGTCACATCAAGTGAAACTTGATCTTCTTTTTAGGAATGCCAAAAAAAAAGATTCATAGATCTTTTTTTCATAAAGTAAAGGTCATAAAATAGAAAATTTCACAGGGAATATTACATATGACATTGATTGAACTGTGATAGCTTTATACATGAAAATTGATGCGAAGGAAATGCAGAGTTAAAACATACCAACATAAAATTAGAGTCAATAATGGATTCCAGGGAGGCATTAAAAATTTTGCACACATACAACTAAATCTTGCAAGTGTATAATGTATGAGGGTGGTCTGAAAAGACTGACTCAACAAAGATATAAGACATTTTTTCTGAAATTTTTTTTTATTTTTCAACATAGTCTCCTTGTAACACTACACACTTCTCCCATCTCTGTAACCCGTCCAAAAAGTACTCGACGTTTTTCTCTGCAAAATAATTGTTCACGAAGGTGATTGCCTCTTCATTTGACAAAAATTACTGTCCTCTGAGCACAATTCTTAGATGAGGGAACAAAAAGAAGTTGCTTGGGGCTAAATCTGGTGAGTAAGGCGAATGGTCAAGCAGTTAAAACCGTAATTCGTGGATTTTCACCATGGCAATCGCTGAGGTGTGAGACGGTGCATTGTCTTGGTGAAACAGGGTTTTCTTTTTCTGCAAACGTGGCCATTTTTCCGCAAGTTATGCCTTCAGCTTGTCAAGTAATGATGTGTAGTATGCTCCTGTAATAATTTTTCCTTTTTGAAGATAATCGATTAAAATAACTCCATGACTATCCCAAAAAACAGTCGCAATCACTTTCCCAGCTGAAAAAACAGTTTTTGCTTTTTTTGCAGCCGGTTCCCCCTGTGCAGTCCACTGTTTGGACTGTATTTTTGTTTCGGGCATATAGTGGTGTATTATTATCCAAGTTTCATCTACAGTAAATAATCGGTGCCAAAACTTGGATTTATTGTGCCTAAACTGCACCAACAGAGTTGGAAATGTTCATTCGAACAGTTTTTTGTCTAACGTGAGCAAACGCAGCACCCAACACGCAGACAGCTTTCTCATGCCTAAATGTTGATTCAATATGTGACAAACACGTTCTTTTGACATGTTCATAACCTTTGCTATTTCTCTCACTTTAGTTCGGCGGTCGCCTAGCACCATTTGGTGAACTTTGGTGATGTTTTCGTCGGTAGTTGCAGTTTTTGGACGTCCCAAACATTCATTGTCTCCCAAGCTCTTACAGCCACATTTAAATTCAGCTGACCAAAATTTCACTGTGGTAAATGATGGTGCAGAGTCCCCATACAGAGAATCCAACTCATCTGTGATCTGCATAGGCATATTGCCTTCCAAATCAAATATTTAATAACAGCTCGATACAAGATTTTGTCAATTTTCACAAAAACACACACATCAACTCACTCAAACGACTGTTACATAACAACTGCACGTCCAAAATGGCTGAAACTTTGGTGAGTAACTGTCAACTGATGAACAATGAAATTCACTAGCTTTTATTTATGAGTGCTGCCTTCTTCATGTTGAGGTCAGAAACTTTTCAGACCACCCTCATAAGAAGAGGAATGCGTTGACCAAGCAAGTACACGAGGAAATGTTGAACCGAGACAGATGATATGGGATGTGGAGTTATTTATGTGGATCAGGATTTATGTCAGGATAATTATTTATGGGCTAGGATTTAGGGTCTGAAGATTTAACTGAATTAATAAAGATAGAAAAAAACTGCTACATAACAGAAGAAGAAGGCAAACAAAATCATGTTGGTCAGTGCTGATGTTGTTATGCCCCCTCTAGATTTTCTCTCGAGGTGTCTTTCTGTATTATCGCCCATATTGACAATAGTATATGACTTTTTGACAACCTTTCCTTTACTTTCATTAAAAAAAAACTAATAATCAATGTAAAGTATTGTGGGATGTTGAGTTATATGATGTTAATTTAATCACAATAAAAATTTCAAAAGCAAGACAAAAGTTTTTATCCCATGCCTCTCAGTCACATAATGAGAAAACCTGTTTTTGCAAATCAAATAGAATATATTAAACAAGTAATGTTAAACATTTGAAATTTTGCAAAAATCACTTAAGGAGTAAGACCTGTAGCCTATCAGAATTTAACTTTTGATACACTTCATATCATTATTACATATAGTCAAAGTGATGCTATCCTCCAAAAACTCCAAAAAAGATCAATTTTTCATTTTCACTGCAAAAATATGGTGATATATCTTTCATGAAAATCTCCTCATCCATTCTTAAGATATAAACCCTCAAACTTCAGTCTATGTATTCTTGCCATGGACAGTAGGTTGGTCTGTTACATAGTAGATATTTAAATGGCTCAAGTGAAATAGAATTTTTTCTTTAAGGGAGAACATGTATATTAATGATATATGTACTGAGTAGAAACCTTTAACTGTTTTTCTTTGTAAACTCTCAGTTAACACCAAATATTTGTAAGACAATTTCACAGATTGAAAATCCCTCTCACCGTATGTGATCCAAATAGTACTCCAGCTATTTGGCGTTGTGAAGTCATTCCCAGATTATTTTTTTTGACTTAAAATTATTATGGTCACTGATGATGCAACCTGGATATTTGTTCACTACGACTAATTTTCACATGCTTCCTTCCTTCCATATTTTGTTGTTGGCATAAAGGCAACTTGGTTGCGGTGGGGAGCATGGATCCTGTGATAGACGTCTGGGATATGGACATTGTGGATTGTCTTGAGCCAGCATTTCAACTTGGTAAAAAAGCTAAGCCCAAAAAAGGAAAGAAAGGGTATGGTCACAATGCTCCTGTCATGGATATTTCTTGGAACCATAATTTATTGTAAGTTTTTAGAGTTTTTCATGCTGTGAAAGTTTATTTGAAGTGCTATGTACTTTGTCATTTCCCTGTTTATTATGGAGTTGTATTTTAAGTTGGGGAAGAGAGTGATTTGATTTGAAAGTGTTCTGACTAAGCTTCATTTTAAGAACCAAAATGTGATGGCATAATTAAAAGTGATCTTTTATTAAATAATGACTCATTCACCAATTACTAGTGTTTTAAGAAGAGGTGTGTTTTCTGAAAACTATCAATGGTTATTTTGAACAAAAGGAGTCCTTTGGTCATAAATATCTAAAAATGAGATACAGCAATCGAAATATTAAGCAGTTATTTGCATCATTGTATTCAACCACAGTGTGACCAGCTTCTCTATCTTACCTAGTATATTTACGTCATATCAGTAACTATTCATTGTAAAAATTGATTGTTAACAAAGTTGCTAAATATATTTTATGAAAAATTAAATAAAAATAAAAACTCTTACTAGCTTCTCTCTCTTGATAAGTATATTTACATTCTTTGCATTTATAGTTATTCTTTTTAATAATTTCATGTTACCAAAGTCATTAAAGTTTTTCTGTGAGGTGATGATAAATGATGGTGATTAAGGTAAATCTACCGGGCAAGGGAGATTTTTAATGAATCTCAGGTTAGATTTTCCTGCTGCCCCTTTACATAAAATCCCTTTTCAAATCTTACCACCACCATCATTCTTTCCAAAATCCATATAATCCCTTCCTACCCCTACCTGCTTACCCATCACCACCTTCTTATCACAACCCTCAGTAACCCATTGTCCCTCTTGAGTATCTTCCCTTCCATCTTGTCTTCTTCGGGTTTCGTGCAGAAATTGCCTCTCCTTCCCTTGTACCATTCTCATAGCACTTCTTCATTTGTTTTCCTCTCTTCATCCACTTCACCTTCTCCATCCTTTGCCATACCCACATCTCAAAAACCTCCAATCTATGCTCATAATCCTTCCTCATGGACCAGGCTTCAGATTCATATAATGCTATGCTAATTTTTATTAATCTTCAAGTCTTTGCTTAAGGCCCTCTCATCACCTCCTTCCTTTTCACAAGTGCCTCTTTTGCTAATGCAATTCTTCGTATAATATCCTGGTCACTACATCCTTTTTCCTCTCTGATGCTTCCCGAATATGTAAACTTTTCTACCACTTCCAATTTATGCCCGTCTAGTGTGGTACTTAGCCTGCCCTTCTTATTTCTCAATAATCTCATTACTTTCGTTTTCTTACTCTTAAATTACATCCCAAATTAAAGAACTCAACAAGATCTGCCATCCTTTGTCTGAATCACTACCTAGGGGTTGCTAATAGGTGAATCTAATTAATTTAACGAGTTCCTCACTAACTTTAGCACCTGACTCCACCGTTTCCACCATGCCTCTTTTGCCATCTCCTCCGACTACAAGCTAAAAATCAGGGGTGACAGTGGACAGCTCTGTCTTACTCATCCAGATGGCCATTCAAATCTGCCACCCTTACTTGTGTGGATTGAACCATTAAAGGTTTCCAATGAGATGCCTATCCTTTCAATCCACTCAGATGATAAAGATGTTTAATAAATATGATATGAGATATTTAATAAAAATAGTAAGTGTTTCACACCCTTGAATCACCTTATAAAATATTCATTAAAGAAATAGTTATGCATATTATTTTGATTTGTCACCAATTAATGTAATCATCCTTTTCTGGGAAATGTATATGAAGAATTAGGTATAGCTGTTAGGCTTTGTTGCAAACGTCAGGTATTCAAGTTTATTAAAAAAATAATACATCACTGTTAAACACGCCATAATTTTTATAAAATAACTGTCCTTAATTATGTACTTTGAATGATGGATCTTTAATTTCAACCCCCACATGGGTTTTCTGAGATATATTTGGATGTAAAAATGTAAGGATAGTTTTATTTACTTAAGCTAAGGTCACATAGAATGTAAGAGGTGCCTATGACACAATATATCCATTTTATCCCTTATTTTATCTTTAACCACTTGATTGAGATGATGAGTATCTTGTTATGCAGAATTGTTGTTTTATGTGGGCGTGGCAAGTATCTCACATTTCAAATATCTTGTTTATGTAAACTGGATTTCGGGGGATTCATGGGAAATCGATCAGGGAATGGTTGGAAGTAGGTTTACAAATTCTTTATTCACAAACCCTGTACACGTCTGGCCCCTGGCCGCGAAAGAACCGCTCTCCCCAGCCGCATGCTCGCTTCTCCCTCCAAGGCCGTTTTCCCGCCAACAATTGCAACATTGTTGCGCCACCAGCCGGGAAGCCAACACATTGCAACATTGTCCTTCGGATTGCACCTGTCCCGGCCAGGAAGTCAACATATTACACATTTGCATTTATTTCATTTTGGCATGACGAGATATCTTGCTGGGAGTTTCTTAGGCATCTTCCTTCGTTTTATGAGTATGCTCTCCGGTCAGCATTTTTGTAGCAGCAGATGATGGAATTTTTGAATGTTTTGTGAGGAATTTCTGTCAGGGCCTCCATATGGGTGTGGGATTGCGTAACCATCACTTTTTCATGCTGATTTCGATGGTGGCATGAAAATATTTTTTCCATTTTTGGATCGCAGTTAAAATTTACAGTCCGTTTATATCAAATAAAAAACAAATAATACCTCCTCTAAATTTCAATGTTGGAATGACTTGGATGGATTTTCTCTGGAAAAGTCACATCACTTTGAAATCTCGAGTAAGTGGTTCTTTACGTTCTTTCTAACCTTATGATATAAGAACTTAGTGTTTGACATTAAGGCAGTAGTATTTTCAAAATATACCAACATTTTGTCTTTCGATTAATTTTTTGAACTTTCATTTATTCATCTGTGGGAAATTACAATTGCGTAAACCTGGAAGAAAGACCTGCAGCCAGTCTAAAAATACAAGGGAATTTCCAAATGCCAACAACCACTAAATCAATCCTGAATCTCCCTGGATCTACTTTGACCCTACCCAAGCCAATTAGTTCAGGAACAGAAAATAACTCGATATTTTTTACTTTTTCGAGGAATGGATGGGACCTGTTTTACGTTGAAGGGATGAAAGAAGACCCCCCCCAACGTGTTTGCAACTCGAGAGTCAGATGTCTTTTCGGAGCTATGAGCATCCAAACTTGTCCAAAACAGTTTTTTAAAATCTACAAGCCAAAATATGAATTTTAGAGATAAAAAGTCAAATATAATTTGTAGGTAATTAAAAGACCTTTAATTTGAGCCGTACTAAGTTCGATCTGATTAATTAGATATTGCAAAATTAACAAAATACCATCCAAAATGACCATTATTTAAAAGTAAATTATTTATCACAAAATCAATATTTCAATTATTTTAATAATTTTTAAACAAAGCTTTTTCAATTCCTAATGAATCGAGAGTTTGTAAAATTCAACCCAGTAATTTGTTTCTGAGATTGTTTGTTTAGGCCAACAAAATAAATGTGGAAAGCCATAACTTTTTTGTTTATTAACATTTCAGGTCAATCCAAAATGGATTCTCTCCTGAAATAGTCACATTTTTAATTGTTATTAAAAATCAATGAAAATATGAAATATTTACTTCTTATTTATTGCTTTAAGAAAGGGGGTACCTTTTCTTTATAAACATAAGGAGCCACAGCATCACTCATACTTTGTATGAGTTTCTAACTTAGATATATCGAAAGCTGGCTTTAAAACGAAGATTTAACAAAAAGTAAAGTGCCCTGAAATAATTACGCACTTAATTATTGTGTGTTGCATCAATTCCTTTGCCATCTACAAAAAGAATTGTAGAAAATTAGTTTGGAAAAATTTCCCAATCACCCTGGCAGAAAATTTGATTTCCAAGTACGGAAATCCTCCAGGAGGAAAAAAGGTTCCTTCCCCATTCCTCACAAAGTAGTGTGTTGTATGTTTCAAGGCAGGGCAGCAAAAAGAAACAAGATTCTATTGTCCAGATTGTGGGGTGGCTTTGTGTCCCACTACATGTTTTAAACATTATCATACAGAATGAGTTATAGCAAAAAATGTAATTTTTCAATAAAGAGGGTGGATTCATAAAATTTGCTCTATAAAATGGACTTATAATTTTATATATCATCAAATTAAATATATTCCTCTTAATGCAACTAAAAATTTTATTGATATCAAAAAAATATTTTTCCCCAATTCGCCATTCAAGTGGTTAAAACAGTGCAATCAATAATTGAAGCTTAGCAATTATGTTTACTATGGTAAGAGGCCATGGTAGCCTAGTGAGTAAAGCACTTGACTGCTGAATGGGGGACCTGGGTTCAAGTCCTTGTGATGGTAGCTCAGTCTGAACCCACACTGGTGGTTTATGTGGGTATCATATCTTCCTGGGAAACCAGTGGAGCCATGGGGAAAGGAACTGATCCTCCCTTCTACCCTGTGTGAATGTGTGAATTTCCATTCACAATTGGGCTTAGTATGCACTAGGTGAGCTCCATACTTACCTATCAAACTGACCTTTAGTTGAAAGTTTAGTTGATAGTTACTGTGTTTTTTTCAAATACAAATAGAATTCATTGTCATTCATTATCTCCTTATTTCCCAATCTCTTTGCGTAGTTGTAGTTACTACCCACTATTCATGAATAGGTTAGCATCTGGGTAAGAATGACATTGAAGGGATTATACATGTAGTTCCGTCTCTTATGATTAACACTCCCATAGTTTTTTGTTCACGTTGTGTTTGACTTTTTGTTCTTTGTCCCATACTTAGTCATGTGCTGGCAAGTGGTTCTGTTGATCACACTGCAATCTTGTGGGATCTGGAGACTGGCTCTGTGGCTTCCACACTCACCACCTTCACTGACAAAGTCCAGGCTCTTGCCTGGCATCCTTTTGAAGCCCAGACACTCCTAACTGGATCTACAGATACGTGAGTTTATTCTTGTCTATTACTGTTAAGTATTGAATAAAACTCAATTCATTAAAAGAATGCAGTTCATTCCACTTTATAGTTTACTCCACTACAGTGGAAGAAGTTCTTTCATGAAGTAAAATTGAGTTTTCACAGAGCTGAGTGTGGAACTATTGACTTTTTGATTAAAACTTTTATTGTGTTTGATCCTTTCATTTTTATTTGTTGGGCCCATTGACTTGGCACCAATTCCAAAATCAATTGCTTAGCAACAAACGATGTCCTTGCAAAAAATGCAAATATGTTAAAACTTTCATGGTGCTATCTTGTCTTTATATTTCTGTCACATAACTGAGAATCCTGTGTGACCTTTTTAATTACAGGATAACAAGGGTGTTTGACTGTAGGGTGGAAAAATCATGTTTGTGGTGGGAGTTAGATGGTGAGATTGAACGGGTGTTGTGGAATCACTTTGATCCATTTTGCTACCTTGTAAGTGTATTTGAATATGATATCTATGTTGGAATGCACTTTTGCTGTGTCGTTTCATAGTTTAGAATTAGATCAGAGATCATCATTTTGTGCTTCAAAATGGCTTCCACTGTATTACAGGCAAGCACTGATGTGGGCAGTGTTCATTATGTGGACTGCAGGAACCCTAAACCCTTGTGGAAATTAATGGCTCACAAAAAGGAAGTTACAGGTAAAATGTGCCTTAGCTGTAGAGTATCCTCTTGCTAACATACTCCAAATACACAGTTTTTCATATATACATTAACATCAAAACCATCATCGAAGTTTATGCTTTTTAATTGACCTGCCACCTTGCCCACTGTGGCTATCTTGCCACCTTGCCCACTGGGGGGATCGGATCAAGATGGCGGCATATAATGTTCTGTCTAACTGTGGCTCCTGCCTTAATTCAGTTGTACTAAGTGAACAATTTATCACTTGCGGTCTATGTACATTAGTTTTTCACTCTAAGTGCGCTAGATTAAATGAAATCCATTTGAAAGTCTTAAATGACTCTGAGTATCTGTTTTGGAAGTGTTTTCGGT
>WURS02444139.1:0-14688 GCA_011762765.2 Rhinocypha anisoptera
TGATTCGGAATTCGAACTTTTTCAATTCTCGCTCGATTTAATTCGAATTTTTTGCATAACCCTTCGAATTAACTCGATTTTGACCTCGGCGGCAGAGCTTTAGCGCCGTCCCTCTTGTAAAAATCTAAGTTAACCCAAACTTATACTGAATTGACACTTGTCAGATTCGATCTATATTGTAAAGGATTACGAACGTTTTACGGGAATGTCGTTGAACGAGGGTAGCGCGCCTTTGTCATTATCCTCTCTTTCAAGGTGATCTTGGTGATTGTAGCTGCTTAAATTGTCAGTCTGAATATCTCATCTTTGTATTCATGTTTTTGTCGGTTTTCTCTTCCTTTATTTTGATTATTGTGAGAATCATCCTTCTTTGCCACAATGCGTCATGTCACTCGTACCTCTCAACATAGAAGATGGTCACTTCCGGGTGATGCTCACCCTCTCGGTGACCCACTTGGTGTGTGCGTGTGCTCATGCCAATTGCTCGATGAGTGAGCTAGAGAGAGAGAGAGAGAGAGAGAGAGAGAGAGGGAGAGAAAGAGTGAGAGAGAGGAAGAGAATAAGCGTTGGGTAGGCCATCAATGGTCAATTAGAGGTGTAGGGGTATGCAGCGGGAGCGGGTAGTGCCAGTTACCGAGTGACTGACTCGCCTCGATTGTTTTTCGCTTCTCTCTCTCCCTCTCTTTACTTCTACAATTCTACACATTCATTTGCATACCCCTCGCGCCCTCTCCCTTGACCTAAGGAGCTCTCTTCTAATCCAGATAACGGAGTTGACTGTTCTCTCTCTCTCTCTCTCTCTTTGTTCTGTCTACTTGATTTCCTTGTCACGATCTCACTTCTTGAAAATAGTCATTGGAGTTTTTGATAGCGATGATAATACTCCGAATAAGAGTTGCTCTTGATCTTAGGAGCAATCTAGATATGTAGTAACAGTGAGGGGAGAGAGAAACAATAGAAGACACTTGAATACTGCTATACGTCAATTTTTATTTTCAAAAATTGAAATTTTGATTAGATACACAACTTTTAACGTGAATGTGTGTATAGTCACGACTAATTTTAAAATTATAAAAAGATTTGTAGAAATATACTTTACAAATTGGAAGGTCGTTGATCATCTTGTTGTATCATATTTGGTTTTAAAAATCATGTGCTACTTCATGGTGCCAAAAGATAAAGGTATTATTGTTTATAAGCTTATCATCAACAGATACCTTTCATTCATAAATAGAAGTCACGCTACCACGTGATGAATCACATTGAGGTTATAATAAAATGTTGATTAGTGAGTAGGAAAATAACCAAATGGATAGAAGGAGATAGTATGGTTTTATCCAAACTAGTTTGCTTTGATGACATCTTTTTGAAAGAATCCGGAATTAGTATTGGGCTATTAATGTCTGCGCACACGAGTCTGGGTGGCAATCAACGAGTTTTCTGTTGATAAAAGCAATTGCATAGTTATGATATTGAGTGATTCTTTTTCAGAATAAAAATAATAACTAAAAAGTTAACAAAAAGAAACATGCCATAATTTAATGGGAATAGACAAGTTTAGTTGATCAAATAGAATTGAATTATGATATAGCTAAACAAATTGGTGTATTAATTTAAAACTTTTAAATGTCACCAGATGTCATTAGCTGTCAATTATGATGACATTTTCACCAATTATATTTTTTTAAATCGAAAATGTACAGTCAAGAGTAAAGCATGCTTAAAGTGCTCTATAACTCACCCCGTAAATGCAAAATTATTGTAGAATGCCATGATTGTTATGAATCATAGTATATTAAAACTAATCTACTATCTGTTGTATTTGCCCTTCTAGAGAGTACCCACCGTCAAAAGTCTGTTGTTCATATTCCTTGTCTGTCACCTGAATCACGTTGGAGAAGCCAACTCGATCGTTGGTCTGCACGTGCATCCAAGGACAACTCTTCAAGCAGACGACTATGCTCCAGCCAGTCTAAGTCAAAATGTCAGATCTAATGAGATCCAAGGAACGCCAGTGACCAGTCTCAAGCCTGGTAAGTGGTATTTTTAAAGACAAAAATTGACAATTAGTTAAAAAAGCTTGGCATACGAACAACAAACTAAAGTACCTGTGATCGGGGCAATGAACCTTCACTCAGGTGTGAGAGGTGCAAACGACGGGAGGGTAAGAAGGTGACAGCTCTCTCTCTCTCTCTCTCTCTCTCTCTCTCACCTTCCTTTGCCTTCTGTTTACTTTTCGGGTGAAATGACAGGGAAAGAAAGAGAGAATGAGAAAAAAACGATCGGATAGTTTAATTTTCACTACCACGCCTACCGCGTCTAAGTAATGACATATGGGCGTTATGAAAGGTTTTTCTTTAGATTGAGAGATTAGTGTGCCTCTTTGATTTTCTTCTCTTTCATCTTTGAATCAAAATGATCGATTCAAGCAAGCTAATCAATCGATCAATGATATTGCCTTTTCGAATTGATTGGTGCCGGTGGAAGATTCAATTTTATCATCATCATCACCATCTTTACTCACAGTCTTTCAATCATTCTCAAGCACTTTAGGCAAATTGGATTGAAGTCTTTTCGCACTATTTGGAGAATTACACACAATCTCAATTATGACAAGCTTTTCACACAGGATGACAACAATGCTTGACACATAATATAACTAACGGTACTAAGACGGGAAAATATTTGACAGTTGACGATTGTGACAGGTTACTTTAAGTTCAAGAAAAAGTACAACCTGCATTCTTGCGAAATGGATGGATGAGTAAAGATTGAGAAAGTAAAGACAATTTTTGTTCCAACCCTAGCTTACATTTTATCAATTCTAATAAAGTTGAACTATATTACAGAGACCATTTTCTAAATTAAAAAACCATTAAAGTAAAAAATCTAAAACTCAATTTATGTAAACTAATTTGCAAATAACCTCTATGCCTAATGAAATAAATAAACGTTCACTAATATGAAAATGTATACTCATACATTTAGTGGGCTACATGTTTTGGGACACTCCCTGTGAATCAAGCCGCAAACCCTAAACACAATTAACTTTGACCACAGAGAGGGAGTGATGGAGAAAGTGAGAAATAGAAAGAACAAAAGCAGAAAATCTCAATCTTGATTCGTTACTGCATGCAATCGGTGAGTAACGATCACATCGCTCAAGGTAACTCATTGTCTCATTGAGCCATACAACTTCATTAGCACCTAGCCGCAACCTCGATCGGATGTGGGCGGGTCTGCTTCTCTGTCTCTTGCTTGTCGCCTTATTTTCGCATAGAATTTCAATGGTGCTAAATCTAGAGATTTCAAGTTCTCTCTCTCTCTTTCTTTACTCAATGGTGATTGTCAAGCGAAAGATTGTCATTCATTTATTCGGGAGATTTGTTCTTCCAAGCTTTCATTGTTTTTTCCCTAGACACGATGACAATTGGTTTTGGGCAATCAGAGAGAAAGCAATTCTGACTTTGAACTTATGCCAGACAAGTTTTGTAATTCTCTTTCTCTCTCTCTCTCTCTCTTTCGGCATTGAAGCGAAACACTTGTCTCATAAAGAAAGACGAGTGGGAATTCTAGAGATATCGAGTTCGATTAGACGGAACAGTCTACACTGACTCAGGATTTCATGCTTCATTTCTCTTCTAAATTGTTGATTACTTATTTAGATTGTTCTAACTTAAATAGTATATTTTATGTTGGTATAAAATTTTTTTCCAATTACTTTTTCTGGTATTTCTGGTCTTGTTAATACTTTCTTTTATAATTATTTTTGAAGTTATTCATTGACATGCTTTTTTGATCTGAAATTATTCTACACGTTTTATATAACATATATATATAATAATAATAATAATTTTAGGTTAAATGAAATTAAATATTTTTTTCTTTCATAATACAGTCATAGCATTAGCATAAATTTAAGGGAACTACCATTTCCATTAGCACTTCCAAAAAAAGATTTATATGTCTTTTGTGCAAGGTGTATTTTCACCAGTCTCGATCACTTGTCATCAATTGGTAAAGCTGAAGAATGGTTTCGATGACCTTTCGGTTACTCCTCGGTGCGTCAAACAGACTGTTTGTCAGTCTGTCTGTATTGACCTTTCACACCGCATTGCTAATGGATATAGGGTCAAGAGTCGAATTCATCACTACGGTGCGTCACCACCGACACCTCACACAGTCTAGACTCCAATCCACATGTCACGCATTCTCATTACCTTAGTTGAGTTATTGCCAACTCACTATGGAAGTGTTTAGGAAGAAGATGCTTCAAAGAACGATTTCCTTTGTTCACTATCTTTATTAAAGATTTTAACATCATTTGAGCCAAACCTGTATATAAATCTACTCTAAGAGATATTTCTCTCTCTCTCTCTCTCTCTCTCTCTTTCTCTCTCTCTCTCATCTAACTCTTTCACGTTTTTGTATTGTCTTTGCACGCCCCGGGTGAGTGATGGAGAGCTTCCCTGACCAGTCTGTTTTAAATCTCACATTTCTACACTCTCCATTCGAAGACTGACATTCTCTTTGTTTTTGTTCTTATCAATCAGAAAAACATAGCCATAAATTTACACGTTTTCCTAATTCGTCGAGGTTACTTCCATACCATTTGGATACTTTTACCAATCATTTTGTGCTCTTCTTTGACGCGGGAGAAGATAACGATGACTTCGTTTCAATTAGTCGATAGCATTTATTATACCCAGACTATTGAGTATTAGGCATGCTTGAGTTGAGTAAACATGCCAATCGATTTGACTAATTCTTGTATGTCTTTCGTAATGATGAAGTTGGCTGAATTCAGTGATTAATTTTGATTAATCGGTGGGACTATAATGACAGTACTTAGAAACGGGGAGATGTTTAATTGGAATGAAGAATTGTAGATAATTTCAATGTCTTGTGAATAAATGGGTGCGATTTCGGACAAATTACTTAGCTAAACGAGCTTTAGTTAATTTTACCTATCTGTTGGCTAAGTTCAAGTGCGTTAAATTAATAGCTAGTAGTTAAGCTCAGAAGGCTTGTTGCGCTATATTTTCTACAACTTTGATTGGTTAGATTTGCTTCAACGATTTTTAATTGCACACAAGATGTAGAATCTTCTATCAAAAGACTCAATCCCGGAAGCTAGTTGATGGGAAACTAGAACTTCAAAATAAAACTAAATCTTGACTTGTCTTGGTTTCACTCTCAAAACCATATGGTCAGGTGAACGTAAATGATGATTTTTATATACATAGCACGCACCAGTGCGGCAGATTTTATGATCCCGTAACTTGAAGTGTGACTTCCGTCATGCTACGTTCTTGTTCTTGATTCTACTTACACTCTCTTCCTCTCATTAGAGATTCAGTGTCTCTCTGATGAGTTGGTTGTAGTAAAAGGTCATCGTCCACGGGACCACCATATGCTCACTCCAGCTACCTTCTCTCTTTCTCGCTAATCGAGTCTCATAAATCTTACTTTTCCTCTCTGGCATTCTGAACGTACCTTAAAAATCTTATGGTTTATTTCGACTCTCTCTTTCTCTCTGCAAGCTTGAATCTCTAATCTTGGTGTGTATGTGTCATGACGTGTTGCAGAAATTAACTATTTTTGACCTTTGACCTTCGACTTGAGAGTTAAATGGTCGGTGAACTTTTCAAAGTATCGCGAAGCAGGGTATTACAGGGATTTGACTAATGATTGTTTTTCTCATAAGTTAAGATTTTTAAGATATCTGGTAAGGAAAGGTCACGTTTTTCTCACGTTTGTCGAGAACTGAGGAAAGGTAGAACTGTCTTAAATGAGCAAGGAATAAAAACAAATTAATTTAGATTTGGTTTAGATTTAATTTAAATTTCACGCGTTTGACTAATTAATACGAATATATTAATACTAATATATAATTTGTATATTTGTAGATCACTACGGTCTAATCTCATCAGTGAACGTGCAATGCAATTCGAACGAAATTCGAATCACACTGCTAGCGCCACACACCTTCAATGGCATGATCTATCCAAAGGGCTTATCGAAGAACTCGTCGTGCATGTCAGAGTATGCCGGCGAGAGCAATTTTACCTATTTGCTGCCACTGAGAGCTTGCAATACAATGAGCACCCAAGTGGTATGACTTTGGATGATTACAACCAATTCCTTGAAATAATAACAATCACATCTTTGCTCTTTAGAACGATGGCGTTGAGTATTTCAACACGGTCATCGTACAACCCCACCGAAGATTGGTGACAAATCAAGGCAGAGGGTACCACATTCGGTGTCGTTATCAAACACGCGACAAGAGGATTGCTAACTATAACTTGAAGTGAGTGTGCACAAAACGAATTGAGATAATTATTCGACTAATTAGAATAGCAAAACAACAACTGCAAGAATAATAACATATTTAGTTAAATATATCTAAAATATATCAATTTGTAGCGTTACGTCTCTTGGTTCGGAGTCGAAAACCGAGTCAACGCCTCTGTTTGGCACTGCACCTGTGCCTAGTTCTTCAATGAAAATTTATATGCATGGTACGACAAATGAAATTGTAGCTGAGAATGTCAAGATTGGAGATCGTTTGACTCTGAGCATTACAATTGACGAACAAGGTATGACTATTCTTATTTATTATTATTCTTAATAACTTATTTGGTCGTTTTATAGATATTTATGGAATGAAAATCACTAACTGTTTAGTTCGAGATGGCTTAAACTGGGGCGAGCAGCCACTTATCAACGATGAAGGCTGTCCTGTTGATAAAGAAATTATGGGACCGTTCGAATACTCTCATAATCTCACTCGAGCTTTTGTCTCGTTTCATGCTCACAAATTTCCATACACAAGTTCTGTTTATTATCAGTGCAATGTGCGCTTGTGTCTCAAAGAAAGAGATGGCTGTGATGATTCAGTAAGAATTAATTAAGACATACTTGCAAATGGTAGTAATTGTATTATTTGGTAATTGAACAGCCGCCATATTGTGATGGGAACAATCGCAACTACCGACATACCCGTTCAGTGCCTCGTCATCGGCGTGAAACCTATGACGCAGTGGTGATTCCCCAGAACGGTCCACTTGCTCACCCCTCTCTGTCTAGTGCTCTGGCGTCTCGTCTTCGTCAAACAGGAGACCGTGACATGAGCATGGAGGTCTACTCTGGCCTCTATGTTGATGAAAGTGACAACACCAACGCTAATGATGATGATGACAGTGACTCCGATGATCTTTCTGGTAAGTTTACCCGCTCTTCGATATACAGTGGTGCTTCATGTTTTACTTGCTTCACTTTTCACCAAGCAATATTGGAAGCAGTGTAGCTTTTACAATGCATAAATCGAACACTGTTTACTTCTCTCTTTGCTTCACTTTTCTATGTAAATTCGAAAAGTAAAACTTGAAGCAACACTGTAACTTGCTTGGAGTCAAATTGCTAAATCAAATAATGTTTTGCTTTATTCCCGAATGGTAGGTTCTATTCGCCATTCTAATTCGGAGGAGTTCTGCATTTCGATGCGCAAGTTTGCAATTGGTGTAGCTGTGGCCAGTCTGATATTGATGTTAGCCGTTTGTTTATTGGTGTACTGCATAGCAAAGCGAAGGAAAAACAGGGCTCACCATCACCAGAGACTCTTCTCCTCGTCGGGTTCTACTTTAGGAAGTGCTTCTGTCTACTCAGGGCCCTATACCAATCGAGCCTTTAGTCGCGATTAGTAGCGAAAATCACTAAGCAGCAATCTACATTTTCGATACTTCCGCTACTCCACTTGTCAATTCCCTTTCAGGCAGCTATTTCTTCTTTTCTTCGGAATTTTTACTTTCCGAAAGTCGTCATCTGTGATTCACACTCTTTCTTAGCTTTCAGTCATTTCTTTTCGGGTTCTTTCTATCCTTTGCCTTCTGGTTTCGGTTTGAGGCAGCTTCTCTAACAATCTTTACTTTTGGATTATTTCGCTTAACCAAGTTGGAATTTAACTTAGAAACAAATCTATCTAGTGCCAATCATTTATTCTATATTTAAACTTATTTTTTGGAATCTTGGAATTTTTATGTAATTTTATATAATTTTTTATAAATTGAATTTTGTATTTAAATATATCTTATTATTTATCGTCCTTTTAAAAATTCTCAATTAAAATATTAAAATTCAAAGACTTTATTTTTGTTATAAACATTAATTTTTACAAAATAACGTTAAATTGTAGTGCATTAAAATAAAATTTTTGTAGAATGAGTGTGCGTTGAGAAAAATTATTAAGTAGATATGACAAACTATAATTAATCTTGCAAGCCATATCTCTACGAGCACTTTCTGGTTTTGAACAAACCATTAAGATTTAAATATAAAATGCCGCGATTCTCGTTAGTTTATAGGCTTTCCATGCCATTGGCAACCTCGCACTTAAAGTTGGTTTCGCATGTCCACTCAGCATCATTTGTACATTGGCACGTAGCGCAAATACGTTTGTAGAAAGTGAATTCACGAGTGACATGAATAGTTTTGTTTCGTGGATAAGCTTTGCCTCCTATGAAACACATTCCTCTTTCTTTGAGAGAGTTTTCCTTAGTTTTGCTTACTTCTGGCAAACAGACATAGTCAAGAGGACAACATGAGTCAGGTGAGATGATTGGCTCACAAGATTTAGGTACTCGCGGGTCCATAGGACATGCTATTGGCACACATGCTTCAGTTGAAGCGGGGTTTGCTTCATTCCAGTGCTCATTACAAATACACTTGCGACACCGATCATCGGTGAGGTGGATGTACTCGCCATAGCGGTAGGTTCGTAACCGATAACGGCACTCTTGTTTCCTCTTGTCATTGGCAAGCAACTCATCAGTACATATCTGCAAAAACATCACATTGGATAATTAGTTATGGCTCAGGAGATTATTTACAACTTTTATTAACTACTTTATAAGTTTCTTCTACGCCTCATGCTTTAATAAAGTATCACTAAAGCTAAAATAGCAGTTCCTAGATCAAAACAATCTATATGGCACAATAAAAACAATGGGTGAAATTACCTCCTCGCCACAACACCTATCGTGAGTGTATGCAAAGTAGCACTGATTCCGTCTGGGTCGTACTCCGAAAGCCAACTCGGGACACTCGACCACCACGGAACAGTCAACTTTGGCCCGAATAGTGGTTGAATGTGGGCGGCGCCAATCCTGTCGGCAAGTGCACACACTGCACGGCTTGTCGGGTACTGCAATCTGCTCACCAATCTGGTAGCGCTTTTCGTTGTAGTAGCACGCATCTCCACGTGCCTCCACACTACTTTGCTTTACTCTTGCTTTGATTGCTGCGAGGGTTAAAATATAAAAAATGATGCATTCACTACAGAATTGAATTAAATTGACAACAAATTGTTTCTTAAAAGTTTATTAAACATGCACCAAACCATTCATTGTGACTTAAGTTGAAAACCTTTGCAACTCTTGCAAACAAAATGTTGGAGCTAGTTTTCATCATTCAATCTTGATTGGATTATACGGCTGGATACGTCTACCAAGATTTCTAACTCAAGCCAGCTTTTACTGCTTTCTGTGATACTGAAAATCACTATCGTCAAGAGTTCCTATGCTCGACACCGCTCTTCAAACTGAACTTCATTATGAGTTTTCTAAAAACATTGAAAGTTGATTAGTAGTTTACTAAATTGAATTGATTAAAAATTATTTGCGCATGACAATTGTAATTACAAATAAATAGTAAATAGTATTGGTACAATTGTTTTTGACGGAAATATAATAAGGTTGCTTTCAATAATAACAACCTAATTTTATCTCTCACTGCATCTCAATGATACATCACCGCCAATTACCAAGAATGTACTGCTTTATATCCCAAGCTTAATAAGTGTAATCTTATTTTGGTAATTATAATTTTAGTGTCTTAGCAACAATCAAGTTACTAGAAGATTAACCCGCGTCTCTGGTGCGGCATTATTAGTTTAAATTTTATTATATATAAATTAGTTCACAATATTACTGTTTAGTTTTTTACATAAATTTTATCATTGTTGTTAGTTATTAAAAAAATTACCAAAAATCCAATAATTATCTGAACATGGGTTTGTATATAAAATTCAATGACTCAATGATGATAGTAAAATGAAGAATTTCGAGTTTAGTGCTTACTTTTGTTTGCTGGTTCAGATTGGCAGAAGCGGTAAGAGGGTGGAAAGCAGCCAATACGTGGTTTAATCGAAGGATACGTCACTCGGTAAGGCCTCCGTGTAGTTGTAGTTGTTGTAGTAGAAGTGGTTGTAGTCGTGGTAGAACTAGGTCTAATCCGTCTGGTAGAAGGTCTCTCATCGAACTCCCACTCAACTTCCCGAAGCCTTTCTCCACTTGGTGGTACCGACTTGACTATCTCTTTTCGTTGGGTCTGACTGCGAGAGCCACCGTCAAGCAAATGCATTAGATTATACATTGCAAGGTTTATCTTTTTAACTGGCAAAACTATTTGCTGTTGGTCCAAGGTACTTTGATTACCTTAAAATAAGATCAGACATTAGGATTAGTTTTACCTAAAAATTGAATATTAAACTAATCTTACCATTATTAATTCTTTCGATAGCACCCGAGTAGACCCGATATTGTGCGGTAAAGGCTACAGCCACCGCAATAATAAGACATATTAATAAAATCTTAACCAGGTTTAACATTATTCTTATAATTGTCTGATCTGCTTGGGTCAAGCTAACAATTCTTGGTTTCCGCTCTTGCGTTTGATGAAAAGTATCCCTTCTTTGAACTGGTCGGCTTGAGTCACACTCAACAAATGACTGTTTTGTTGTTCGTAAATGTCTAAGATTTTTCAAAAAATGTTTGAGGAATCTGCCGCCGATGCTATCGGCGCGCCGCTTCGGGCGTTTCTTCTCCAAAACTGGTTTGGTAGAGATAGTGGTGGTAACATAGACTCCGGTGAGTAAGCCTTCTTCCAATTCTTTCATGTTGCCAGTTTTCTTCGCACTATCCATCTTGTTCCTTTCTCAACCTAGTGAAGAAAATAAACAGATTTCATTAGCTCCACGCAATAGTGTTCCATACAACTAGACTCGTCGCAACCGCTTCCATGCGGCGACAAACTCTCGTCTATTGCCCATAGACTCGCCCTCATTCACTACTTCACTGCTAAATTGGCGGTAGCACTTTTGATGACGCAACACCCAACACACTATAGTTTATCTCACTTACCCGATTGCGAATGCTTAAAAATTTATCAATTTATAAATCAAAAAGTTCTCACGAAACATTACGTTACAAATCGTTGTGTTCAACGTTATGGATCTTTTTAAACGTATTTGTATAAATATACGGCATTAGCAATAAAAAATTGCTAGGATACTTATAGATAAGATAGTGGAGTAAATAATATCCATATAGTAACCAGTTCTCCGTAATTTGTTGGTTTAAGTACTTGCTCAAACTTCCGTCCATGCAACCCAGCGACAACTAAACTTCTAAAGAACTTGTCATTGCTGTAACAAATACATTTTTATATAAATACTGTTGCAATCAGCAGAGGTTAAATATGATTAATCAAAATTTACATGATCTTGTCTAGAAGTTAAGAACGTTAGATTTATAAACCCAACGTTGATTTTACCCACAACACAAAATATTGTGCTATTCACAACAATAATTAATTATCTAAAAGATGTTATTGTTACTAGGCGTAAGTCGCGACTTAATTGTTAAATTAAAATGCTATTTTTCAAGTATCTTGAAACAATAATAATGAATCATTAGATTGTTATTTTACCTAGCTAAGTTTACTATCAAGTAAACAGTCAAAACAATAAAAACAAACTATAAAAAACATTTGTTTGGATCTAGTCATTTTATAGAAATTTATTTTGCAATTTAATGTTAGGTTTCAAATTACATCAAATAATAAATAATGCGTGTTAGTGTCAAAAGACAAATTTCAAAAGAAATTTCTAAATATACAGTTATTTTCAATAAAGTTATGCATGCATCTTATAGATGCAATTTTATAGAACTTAATCAAATTTTGTTGCTTATAAGTCTTGGAACAAATAATACATGTTATCATTTCTCGCCATAAATCCGTCGAATGTGCGCATCAAAAATAACATTATTGACCTGACCACGTTTGGAGAGTTTGAAATCGAGATGTGCGCGTCGAACTTGGAAATCTTGGCATGAGTTCCAGAGCTGTGCGTCGGCATAGCGAAGTTTAACTTCAAACTGAACCACACCTTCCTTGACTGGGTTAGCATTCCACTCATAGAGCTCACAGAGAACGTACTGTCGCCACACGGGAGGCCACAGAGTGTTGATCGCGTACAAACAACGACGAATGTATTCGATCACTTCCGCTCGGTTAATCGGTTCTTCCACGGTTCCATTGTCAGCTTGTCGAGCCGAACCTTCGCCAATCGACACACCCACATTGAGCACTACTGCTAAGCATACCACCAAAGAGAACATGACCAGACGCGACATTTTCGATACCAGTAACATTCAAGTCGCTAGTTACAACGTTCCACATCAATTGGAAGACTGATTTTATTTACTAAATACGCACTACAAGTTACATCCTCATATACCCTGGAACAATAACACTGGCTGTACTTTGATAGAGTGATAACATGACACCACAAGGTAATGTACGTGAGATAATTGGGTAATTGTTTGTATTTGAATATGTTTGAAAAATGCCACCTGTTGTCGTTATCTGACATCTTTTTTTGTAAATGATACAAACTAACATTTTTCTACTACGTGTTGAGCACCAAACAGTGTCAGGGTTGAAAAAATATGTCAAAACTTCTAAAGCTTTCAATCAATCAATATAATTAACACATTTACTTAAAATAGTTAAAACACTATTTAAAAATTTTCATTGTCCTTCGAATGTTTAGATTTTTCAAGTTGAAATTCAACTGAGACAATCAAAACCTGCCAAACAGAACGTTAAATTTAAATAACATTTTATATCTAAAAATTATATAGATAAATTCGTAACAATAGATTATTGCCATAAGTAGCTTTGCTTTAAAAATTACACTTTTCTTACTACTTTTCTTGTGCGTTTGTTGAAATGGGCCAGTGTGTTGTAAACTTATCGGTACAGTACTATTAATCTAGAGCATCGATTGTGTCTTGAAAAATTGATGCAAATGGTGGCGGTGTTGATAGTTGAGTTGCGAAAGGGAGAAGAAGTAGTTTCGGTAAGATTGATGTAGACGAATCAGCTCATACCTCATCTCTTGAATCTGCTTCAGCATTTCAAGATATGAAGAGCAAACAGATTGAGCAATGTGTTCGAAAACACGTGATAGAACTTTCTCTAAGCCTTCCATGTCCAGCAAGTCTTCAGCTGATACGTGAAAAAATAATCATAATCATAAAAAATAAAATTAGAATGGCAAGCTCAAAACATATTTAACTTAATTTTATAAGGTTTTGTTATTACCTTGAAAAGTAATCACAGGCAATTTTGAATGACTACCTTTGTTCGCAAGTTTGTAATCATGGTCCAGGATTTCTTTGCTTGTATCGCCAACATTTTTTTCTTTTTTGGAGCAATGATTAATTCTTTTTGTGATCAATGAAGAGCGATGTTGGAGAAACCAATCGAACACTCGCTTGTTGGTGACTTGAAGCCGTCTGGCAAGTTTCTTAATCTTACTCGCAGATGGATTTGATTTATTCTTTAGTTCACTAGTCAAAACTAATATCTGCAACGGTGTCCAGATGTCTTCAGCATCCAGCGATTTGCGCCTTTTATGGCGAAACCAATCCGATATTTGAGTAAAAGTTAGCCCGAGCTCATTAGCCAAATTACTAATCACAGAATGTGGCGGATTTAAACCTTCAACTCTTGCCACTTCTTCAAATCGAGAGCGTTGAGAGCAGTTAAAACAAAAACCTCGACCATACCCTTGATTGTGCTGATTTACCAGAGATCTCTGATTCTCTGTATTGAAGAGTCCAGCTTTTACCGACAAATGCTGAATCTCAAGATCTCTACGCAATAAATGATGCTTGTTGCCGTCTCGTTGTAGAGCGCTCTTCATCTCAAGCGTAGAAGATTTCATTTTCAACCTTAAGACAGCTTTCTTGAGAATAGTTGAGCAAGACAAAAGGAAACAACTTATTCAACACGCACAACTTTAGAACGTACTATTTGGAAGGAATTTTGTAAATTCTTGCGGACTATTGCGGACCCAAATCAATTGTTCAAATCCGTTACCCGTATCCGTACCCAAATTGAAAATCTGAGTAATCTCTTACTTGAAATATTACCTGTTATACCTGTTGTACCCGAATTACCCAAAATTTGTTATAAAATAACGTTATTTTATTTGGTCATATGTCTAGCTTTCTTCCCACCAATAACCTAATCTCTCTCTCTCTCTCTCTCTCTCTCACACACACACACACACACACACACACACACACACACTCTTTCTATCCCCAATTGAGGGACAGAAATTTCGGATAACGGTTAATTTTTTTGTATCTGTTGTCTGTACCCGTACTCGTTCGGGTAACCTGGAAACAGTTTACACACATCACAATCACAAATTTCTACTCGTTTAGGTCACTAAGTCAGTGACTATAACACAATTTGTATTATTACTAATAATTTATTAGTCACAAGACTCAAAAGTAAAAACTTTAATAAAATTTGGTGCATAAATTAGAAAGA
>WURS02444149.1:0-14687 GCA_011762765.2 Rhinocypha anisoptera
GTCTCCTCCCCACCCTCGTTCCCAACTCTCCCACTCCCTACCTCCCCTTCCCTTGGACCCACCAAACTTCCCTCTAGCATCCCGCCCTGCTCATTCTCTCCTGAACGGACGTAGGTGGTGGTGCCACCGAAAATTTTTCACCACTGTGAGTTTTTTTCTTATTGTGTCCTGTGTCTTAATACGTTCCACTAGTGTTCGAACCAATATATATATATATATCTACCCCACGTTGCTTTTGTTACACCTTGCTCGTTGAGTAAAATATGTAAGCAATTTTCCACAGAAATGTGTTTAATGCAACCAAGGTTCAATGCAATACAGCATCATAATCATTGCCCGATGATGATTCAGTAGCATTGAAACCTTGGTCGCACTAAACATATTTTTGTGGAAAATTGCTTTCATATTTTACTCAACATTATAAAATTCCACCACATCATGCCTGAAACTTCTGTCTTTGTTCACCGTGCTTAATTTGTAACCATTTCACGCCCATGCTGCATGAATTTAATCTGATCCCATTCCTGGTTTTTTTTTGTGGTTTTGTGTATTTATTTGATCTGAAAACAGTATGAGGAAAGTTACATTGGATAAATAACAAGAAATAAATGTAAACAAATAATAATAATCAGAGCATAAATACAAATAATAAACACAGAACAATATTTCAGATATAGATACGAATCGTGGCGGATGCAGTTTGCAGGAAGGAGGTGTGATTGTGATATAATGATGGTGAAGGTACACTTTAGTGGCAGGGTGGATGGAAGGGATCTTTTCCTGGGTGAGTTTTAAGCAAGTCATTGAAAGTCAACGGGAGTCGATAGGTGGAGGAGCGTTTGGTTCTAAAGCGGCAGAGTGGAGTGGTGCAGTGAAAGGGGTCGTGTTGCAGCCAAGTCGTCCTCGTTGGAACTCGAGTGGGGAAAAGGGGAGGAAGTTCGGACAGTCTTTAAGTTTTCCATTCACTACATTTAGGAAAAGCTTTAAAGTCACTCCTGTAACACTTGTACCACAAGCTAGATTAATTCATGGTATTATAATAAAATCGAAGTCGTGGTAGCCCAGTGGGTAGAGTGTTTGGCTACTGACTGGGGGACCCGGGTTCGAGACCCGATGACGACTCATGACACTTTTAGCTAAAACCCAAGCTGAGTGATTTTTCGGGTACCACATCTTCATAGGAGACCACAGGCAGCACAGGGAAATGAACTGGCCCCTCTACCCTGATGTGTGAATTTCCACACCCCGTGGGCTTAGTACTAGGTGATCTCTACCCTCACTTAACACACCATTCTTCGGGTTGAATACTGTGGCTTTGATCAAAACACATTATCGAATAATGAATGAAGCTGAGCAGCTTACCGTAAAACCCTGTGGTCGGCGAAACGGTTAAAGAAGTCGATCGTACAAGAAAATCTATTTACCGCTCTTTAATCAAACAAATTCAGCAATTAACATAGGTACTATGAAATAACCACACAACCTTCATAACTAGTTATCGAAGGAAACACTAGGGTGCCTTGCTTTTGGTGAAAATGTCACAAAGAGTTCGCTTAGGCTTGAAGCACCAGTCTGCTCTGATGCGAGGCGACCTTCACATTGCCCGGGAAGAGCTGTGGTGATCTTTTTCCATGTTCATTTTTCCATGAACGGGATGGGTGCAGTGATAACAGAGGAGGTGATATCTGTTTAGGGAAAGGGAAAAGTTTGCTTGCCGTTTGAGGGTGGAGAGAGGTGTGTGGCCGTGTGAATTGATGACCGGTACTCGAGGGTGAGGAGAAGGCAGGAAAAGATAAAGGTTTTGGGTCGGGAAATCGTTTTCGGCTCGACAGTCGGACTAAACCCTTCACTCCCTCGTCGTGAACAGTTTAGAAGGATACATACGATTTCAGGTAAATGAGTCTATTTCAACACTCCGTGTGGTTTTGCCATATGCCGTATTTACCCATTATTTAAGACGAACCCCTTTTTCTGATTCTAAATATGGAAAGGAAAAACCCTCGTCTCATATCCAGGGAAATACGGTAGCGGTAGACATTAAGGATGTGTTGGCTACAAATGTAAATAATGACAAATCGAGGAAACTTTGGATGGATCTTCTACTTATCATAAGTGACTAACCTGCCATATTTCAAAACAATTCAGAAGACGTTTCGAAAGATATTTAAGTTTGAAATTAACATGCACTCAAATGGGAAATGGTTGATTTGATGTGATTCTACATTTTAAAGGAAAATTAAACATATAACTAAAAATGAGAAACCATTGAATCACTAGAGGTTAATAAATAATTGTGTTTTAATTTGATATCACGAATGAAAACATTCAGTGAATAGTGCATGGAATATTTATAATAAATTGCAGTTACTCCACACTTTTCTTCAACTGCAAAGCATATATGTCGCACTCACGATGCCTCCATCTACCTTTTGTTGATATACATTCTAAGTCCTTTCCAAAAGTAATGCTTGTGACTTGACATCTCTTTACAATTAATAATAAGTACACTATTTTTCATTATTCTTAGCTAAAACAACGATTTTTTATGTCCAATCAAAAACAATGACAAGATAGCGCCCACGTCCATAGTGCAAGTGCTGACAACGTATGAATATATGCGACGAGTATTGTTTTTTCATTTAACATTTTAGAACAAGTAATTTTATCAATAAAAGTGTTTCCTATAAACATGTTAGTTTAAAGAATGAATCACAATAAAACAAATAAAAATTTGTGCTTTACCGTTTTCGATATTTCAAGTGAATAGTTTGGATACGGGAGTATATTGAGCTTAAAATTGATGTAAATATCGAATCCATCTGCCTAAAAAAATACATAAAGTACTAATAACAACCAACTCAAACCAATTTCATTCAGTTGCTATTCTTACATATAGCAATAAGCCTGACAATCGCTTGATGTCGAATCAGTAATTTTTGACTAGGGTTGTATAGCCAATACATTCTTAAGGTGCTGTTATACTGTGAAACTTGGTCGTGTTGAAGTGAACTTTTTGTCTGTAACTCTCTTGACCGACCAGATCAGCCTGGGCATAGGATACTCGCTGGTTAACCAAAGGTCACAGGTTTGAGTCCCACCCAGGGCATGGGTGTTGTGTTTGTCCAGGTGGGGTTTTTTCCATGACATGAAGAGGTGCTGAATGACCATGGCCATCAATGCATCCTATAAACAAAAGATACTACTATACGATGATTGGTTAAGTTATCACTTAGGTTGACCTGCTTTTTTGTTTTGCATAGCAATAGGGGCAGAGGTTAAGGTTATTGGTAATGGAAATGAGCTTAAGCATCATCAGATGTAGTCATATGAGTTTTACCAGCCAGTTATAGGTTTCTCTAGTCAGTGTTGGTTAATAGTAAGATTAACAGTTGCAGGTTGGACGTAGTGGAAGGAATCCATAATGAATAAAAGAAATGCACTTTTCCACAAAAATATTTAATGCATACGAAGCGCGTTTCGGCTTGCTAAGCCATCATCAGGTACAAGACAAAATGTTTACAGACAAGTAAACTTTTTGTCTTTTACCTGATGATGGCTTAGCAAGCAGAAACGGCCTTGGTACGCATTAAATATTTTTGTGGAAAAGTGCATGTTTTTTATTCATTAGTAAGAATGGTGCATTCTTTCTTGGACATATAACTTCGGAACAGCCTTATTTGACTTAAAGTGGCACACCATATCTGTCTTCATGTCATCCTACTTTTTTATCCATCTCTTCAACTCTCCATATCTCCCTGAAATCCTTAACATGCCATCATGACCGAAAAGTCAAATTTCGGCAAATGGAAGAAAAGTTTTTAAAAAAATTCTTATTTATAAATCGTCATCACAAATGAAGACAGCTTTTTAGTGACTGAGGAGCCATTTGGTGACATTTTTATTATGTCTGTCCACTGTACTTGTCCACACACACATTTCAACTTGACTCTTGAGTTTGATCGGACACAAATGTAAAGGGTTGAAAGGAAAATAACTTCGCTTATCCACAAAGTAAAACTTGATTTAAGACAGGATTTGTCAATGTGTGACATCTTCAGGTAGCTTTTACGGAGTTGTAGCAGGTTTCCACGTATTCTAGTTGAGGGGAGGGTGGTTGGGTGACAGGGTTGACCAATGGGGGGTGGGGAGGAAGTCTGCTTTCCGTATACAGGGTGTTCCAAACCACCCATTCACCCCTGTGAGAGCGATGAAAAAAAGCACGGTTTCGCTAAAATGAGGACTTTATTACAAGTAAATCAAATATGCTCTATCGATTGCATGTATAATCAACTTCTGGTCATCACGGAAGTGGGTTTACAACAAATTGGTTTTTATAAACAGTTAACCCATTATATACTGCGAAGCTGTATTTCATAAAAAAAATAAATGCATTTTGTTCCATGCATTTTTTCGATTTGGCCCAATTTTTTGGCCACAAAGAGTGGAAAACCGTTTTTTGAGCCCACTGTATGGCCAAAACATGGGTTAACTCGGAAAAACGATACAAACAAAAATTGTCGCTTTTTTCCTCAGAATACAGATACTCACTTAAAAATGATTGTTCCCACATAAAAAAACTGACTTCTGGTGAAAATGGTGTCCACTTCCTGTCCCCCCCATGAGTCCACTTTTTTGAATGGAAATCCCCACTTTATATGTTGGCTTCAAGACTGGAAAAAGAAGCAGTACTTTATGATGGAATCCCACAGTGAAAATTTTACAGTGAATATTATTTACTGCCACTTTTGTGTGGCTGCTGTTTTGACAATGCAACCAAATGCACCATAATACCAACCCTTAAATAACATACTACTTTCCACTTATAGATTTCTGACTATTTGTCGCCCAGGGCTCGATTAAATAATTGCACGCAAAACGTTTTATAATCCATCTACTTGAACGTGCATCCCAAATTCCTGCTTGCCACAGTGCCATGCATTAACTTGTCGTAATAAGAGTTTTATTACTTCGAAGCTGTATCTTCGGATTTTACATAATAAGCTTGGCCGATGAGCGATGACCATGCTTGAATGATGGGAAAAGATTAGGGAATGTTCTATTTTTGTCATGCATTATCCCATCATTCTGGGAGATATCATTTCCGATGAGTTCATGTACCTGCATGCACATGATATCATGCACATGCATTCACATGATGTCGTGCAGTGTGCAAGGTGGTCTTAGGCCTTCCATTAGCGCCACATAACCATTAAAACTCACCCTACTCGCACCAATTTCCAGCCACGTTTGCCGAGTCACTTTTTTCCCCCCCTCCTCTCCTCTCCAACCCCCACCCTTTTACCACCCACCCATTCCGTTAACCCCCATTGGTCACTGGTCTTTTCAGAAATCCACCAATTCCATTTGGGCCTCCCCTCCCTCACTCTTTACTTGTTTGTCTCGTTATATTGTCAACTCTGTACCTGATAATGCTGTATCACAGTGAAAAGTGTTGAATGGAACAATGAAATCTGTAAAAAAGGAATGGTGTACATAAATTTGATTTTAATCGCGGATGTTTCAACTTCATTTTTAGGATAATCCCATGAATATCATCAATTCTACTGAGAACTCTGAATTTGTGGAGGTGACAGTTGCAAAAATCTACAATATGAGTAAATTCTATGTCCAGGTTAGTTTTATTGCCCAACCATTTTGTGAATCTCCATTGGATCTTGTTTATTAATGCATTTGATATATATTTTCTACTAGGTAAAGAGCCAACAGGCAACATGCAGGCTAATGGAACAGAAATTATATGAGTATTTTTCTGGCCCTGGTCTTCAAGTGGAGACGGTGAAGGAGGTAATGGATATTTTGATCAGTTAATGCTTTCCTTTCCATTTTTTTTAGTCTCAACTTAATATGTTGAGAATTTATGGTCGTATCTTTCTATAAAAAGCTTTTCCACATGCTCAAAATAAATGACTGATGGTAACATTGTGAGAAGATGAAGGTAACTCATATCGTGTTCAATTCTTGTGTTAAAATTCATTTTTCCTCGTCTAAGGTTTGTGCCATCCAGCAATTGTATAGGAACGTAAACCAATTTTTTGGCAAGAATTAAATATGGTATGAAAAATAAATGTGACAGTTCCCAAAGTTTCAGAGTCATAAATTCAACCACAGAAATGCTTAGCGAATGTTGGATTTCTGGAGCATGGTGAAAATGCTCCTGCAATGGCAGACGATGATTATCGAAGGTGCGATTAGGTTGCACGCAGCTTCGTTACTACGTGGCATAAGCATGACTCTCATTCTGAGTTCTGTCCAGACTTGCATTGTCTTCTCAATTCAATATGTCCAGAACAGTTTGTAAATGTATTGTTCCATGCTGCATGTCTACTGCATGCAACTGCGAAAACTCCAGACTAACGTTTTATCGTTATGCCCATCGACAAGACAACACACAGAATTGGTTCATGCTAGCTAAGAGAAGCACCAAAATAACACCTGAACATCATATTACTGCTGTGAGAAGTTTTAACCCTTTTAAGTGGCAGCAGACCGATCTATCGACCCTAAGGTTAAAATGCCATGTGCCAATCTATCGGACAGATATTTTAAAAATAATTTTTTCTTCATTTGTTTACAGCATAAGAAAACATTTAATGTTTTACAATCCCTGTAAGTATCGAGAATGTAGATAAGAACAAAATTACATTAAGAAATTGATAATAATATATACTATGTAAATTTATATATGTACATCAACAATTTCCACGAGAAAACCCTTACATTTTTCACATAAACCAGGTGATAGGTGCTATTTTTTGTTCAATAAATAATTTTTTCTTAAATTGTTAAAAAAAGAAAAAATATAAAGTAAATATTATTATGCTATCTCTGTAAGTTTTGAGAAGATAAAAATAAAAACAAAATATGTGAAGAATATGATATTAATATATATATATTGTATATGTATATTAAAATACATCAAGTTCCATGAAAAAGCACTGGCATTTGTTGCATGTACCCGGTGATGAAGGTTATTTTTTGTGTACTAAATAATTTTTCCTTTATTGTTTAGGGGAAATAAAAATAAAGTATTTTATTTTACCCTGTTTTGGAGTGTAAATTTAAAAAGTTATGTTGACAAATTGATGTAAATTCATATATATATATATAACTAGCAGACCTGCTGACTGCTTTGCAGGTAGTCACCGTCTGGTTTTCTCTTGAGGTGAGCTTTGTGTTTTTACTTTATTTTGCCCTACTAAAGTGGAAATTAAGTGTATATGTTGCCCAAAAATGAAAACAGATAAGGAATAATTGGTGAAACATATAATTTGACATTTTGGAGTAAAAAATACATAATAATTTTTTTTTTCATGCTCACTGTAGTTTTACTGAGGATATCACCATTTTTGAGATACAGTTACTCTGCCAATCAAGTAGTCATAGCTGAAAAGATGAGGGCAAAATATCTTCCTTTTATCACACACAGCCATTTTTACTCTTTTTGCATCCGTTGGCTGAGGTAAAGTTTCCTTTTCTTTTTAATTTTTTAAAAACTAACTCTAGTAGTCTGAGGAGAATACCATTTTTGAACATGTATACTATGCTCATTGAGTGATTATTGTTCGAAAAATAAAAGAAAAATTTCCACCTTCTGACACACATTGAGACTAGTAAAACTTTCAAGTAATTGTTTTGCTGCAAAAAGTTTTAATTTTTCAATTCTCTGTTCACTACAAATAGTAGTTGACTTTTAGCTTTAGTAGTTACTTTTTGAAGTTAGCTCAAAAAAGGCCTGTTACATGTTTTATTTGTTAAGAGCATGTTTTTTAGGAAATGTGAATGGGATGAAGATACAAAAGGGTTCTAATTTTTAGATTCATGAAAAAGTGTGGCATTTAAAAAAATATATAAAGCCAAACATCAGTTATTTTGAAATAGTGGACAAACTATTGGTTTTGATGAAAAATAATGCATTAATGAAATCTAGAGAATAAAAATATCTAAAAAATAAGTCCTGGTACATCAAAATCGGTTAATAAACAAAAAAGTAATTGAAAAAAAAACAAACGTGAGTTTTATAATGTTGTTAATAAATTTTAAAACATGTTTCAAAAAGTATTTCCACCTGAATCAGGTGTGTTTTGAAATACAGTCGAATCTCGTTATTATACCACCTCGCTACTATGCCACTCTCGCTATTACACCACTTTTGCTCGGTCCCGACATAATTCAATACAAAATAAATTTAATATGCCACCCCCTACTCTCGCTACCATGCCACTATTATGCGACTGTTAAAAGGCACAGTCGTGAGAAGTCTGTATTTCTGCGTAATACTAGATTATCACACTTGCGTCCCAAAGGCGAAGCGACAAACTACAGTAAGCTGTGCACAACATTGTAACTCATACGTACGCGCATAGTTAGACTGTGTCAAGATCCAACACGCGATTCTTTTCCCCGGTGCCAACTACAACAAACCAATCACAACATGCACAGTGACAAGTCTGCAACCCTACCTTGAAAGAGAAACACAAAAGCGCAGGCACTCGCTCAAGCGTACGATCGGCTAGACGACGAGATGCACCAGCCGACGATTCTTGAGAGCTTGGGACTGATAAGTAACTTGAAAAAATAAAGCCGTTTTTACAAACCCTCTTTGATATGCCACTCTTGCTAGGTCCCAACAGGTGGCATAGCAACAAGGTTTGACTGTACTTTAAAAGTGTGCAAAAGCTGGGTGCTTTGAGATCAATAGTTTTTGCAAAATTCCATTTGTTTATCCCGTCGGCGGTAAAACTTAATGACTTTGATCGAGTGGGAGTTGGCTCTGAAAAATGAAAGTTTAATTTTCGCCGACCGGGTTAGCCTGGTGGGTAGCGTGCTCACGGGCGAACCCAAAGGTCGTGGGTTCGAATCCTGCCCAGGGCATGGATGTTGTGTTTGTGCATATGGGTTTTTTCAATGAGTTGAAGAGGTGCGAAATGACCATAGCCGTCGAAGCACCCTATAAACAAAAAATACTGCTACTGAATAATAAATAATAAATGTGTTAATGTCTCAACAAATTCCCGAGAATAAATGGATAACTCGCAGGATGCATCACTTTCACGAAGGTTCCTTCACACCTAGCAGACTGACACTACATGAATTCGAGGAAACACTAATTAATTACGCACCTCAGGAAGAGGATTAGATGGTCCACTTACAAGATAAATAGTGGAGATAAGAAATTTGAACGTTGATGCTGAGAAAGGTTAATTGGTTCTCCGAAAGGAAAGCCTAATAAGATATTGATCAAGTAACATCATCCGTTCAACAAAGAGGAAAAACAATGACATTTCTCAGAAAAACAGCATATTCGTAGGTGTTAGGAACTATCCCAGGCACACAGTTTAGAGTAAAAGTGCGATAAAATGCATAAAATGAATTTCCACTCTTATTCTAGAACTGACAAGTCATGGCAATAATCCTCGCTTTACACGCCTAATCACGGGACATTTCTTTTGTTTTTTTTTATAAACAATACGTCCCACATTCACTCATTTTAACTTCAGTAGAGTTGGGTATTTTGTTGAATAAAGATATGTTGCCTGTCAGAAAACATTTGGGCGAAATTTAAAAACTTCCCCCTTATTGAGGAACAGATTACAGTAATCGATATGTTTTCCTTCTTTAGGTGGTCTGGTCAACCTATGTATCCGATTATCACTTGAGACTATAAGTTAAAAATTTTTTCGTTCAACATCACCTCGCAGCTAACGAGCTGCACGAACAAACGACATGAACTCAGGGGGGGAAAGGACAATCATTTGGGAAATTAAGCACCAAATGCGACACAAAAAATGGTGTGACAATAATTTTACATTAAAAAATTGGAAACAAAGGTGGTCGGCATAAATCCAGTCACATTTATTTATGGCCTCGAGGCCAACCGAACTGACAACTTGGATTCGATTAAATCGCAGATAATAATCAACTGTTGGATTATGGACACTGAAAAACTCACCTTGGCGATTGTCGCCTACAAACATTTTGTGCCCGAAAATCGAGATGTGACAATTTTTTTCGTCACATCTCATTGCTCTCCCATTTCGAGTAAAGTGGGAGGAGACTCCGATTCTACCAACTTCGGCTTCTATATTATGTGACTTTTGGAATCGTGGAAGGGAAAGGAGGGGAAATCGAACGAAATCGTAAAGAGGAAAAAAAGGGGAAAAATCGAAAAAATTGCGGTCTCTCTTGCCATTTTACACAGAAAAAATTCAATATTACAACAAGTAAATAGGGGGCCTAGTTATTTATCCCATGTTCCCCAGTCCGTACGGTTCCGTACGATAAGGTACATGTAAACTATACAACCTAGCAGTGAATTATTTTCCCGAAAGGGACTGATTTTCATCATAATCTCCGATTGAAAGAAAACTCCACGCACGACGATTTTCCTTAGTCGAAAAAGCAAAAAGTCAGTGACAAGACGATATTTACTACTCATGAATCCAACTTTTCCACCGAAATTGATTATATGAATGGTCCTGCCGTGCTACACAGGTAGAAAACTCTCAAGGAGATATAAAAACATTTACGAGGGTTTCATGAATGCTTGTACCAGTGCTAGGTATAAAGCCCGTTACACACCACGCCATTTCTTGGACCAGAAATGGTACAAGAAAATGCCCGCCATGTTTTGCGTTGTGTGTCATAGCGAATTCCCTGCCGAATCTGGAGGTGGCACAAGTAGTTGCCTGCCAGTTGCACAGAATAGAACGTGTTCTATTTGTATTGTACCAGTTGTGAGAGTTTATGTGAGATTCGGCGACTAAAAAACACCATTCATAGTATTCTGTTTTATTTCCATTTAAAACGTACTTCATTATTTTTATCACTTTTGTTGATGTATAATTAACATTTTAATTATCACTAATAATGTGTAAAACGTGCTATGGAATGTTAGTAATGGTCCGTGCGAATCTCAACTACTTAATAACAGCATTTAGTATACTCTTTAATTTCGGTTTAAAATGTATTTCATTATTTTAATCGTATATGTTGATGTATAATTAACATATTTCAGTTAAAGGTAACAATGAAATAGTGTGTAACACGTGTTATAGAATTCTTAGTCGAGTAGCGTGCGATTTTATTTCCGTTTAAAACGTACTTCATTATTTTAATCGTATATGTTGATGTGTCCGCCATTTTAATGTAATCTTTGGCACCGACCTCTGGTAGCGTGTGTACAAACTTCATGCAATTAGTTGCGCCAAGAATGTTCCTACAAATTACATGCAATTTTAGCACCATTTCTGGCCCAAGAAATGGCGTCGTGTGTAACGGGCTTAAAGGGAGATCGATGTAGCACGCAGTAAGACACTGTCAGGAAGTCAAGAGAGAATTCTGGTCAAATGGGGAAACAGTAACAGGTGTAAATGAATACTTATTTCAGTTATAAACAATGCTACTCACTGTCAGTGAACAAGAAAAAATTACGATACGTACATGGCGAAATTTCGCGAAAATCACGCGGCTAGAACTATAATATAATAATAATAAAAGGTCTTTATTGGGGCGAGATTGAGACTAAATAGTCCCTTCTTCCACCTAACCCCTAATATAGTACTATTCTGTTAGAGTACGACATACGTCAACACGAATAGTAGAGCATCTTTATGATTTATTCTACAGAAATGTCTTAGTTTTGATTAGAGCATTTGAGCACGGTCGTCGATATAGAAATAATACAAAAAAATAACACAACTAAAAGCTAAAATAATACTCATGAGCTCAACGGAACGCTCAAATGCCATGCAGATGACAAGTGACTAACACGCTGGGGACGGAGAGAACAAAGAAATTTACCAAGACGATTTTTTTATAGGCCAAGAGAAGTACTAAAATTACCAACGGTGAAGAATTTTAACGTGGTCCCCTCACTTCCTGTAACTCATGTGGCACGCGTCTAAGGACGGGAGGGGCGAGGGGTGCCAGGGGAAGGGTGAACATATTTTTTTGAGAATGGCGTTTCGCGGCATATCCGGAAGCTATTATTTAACTTCGCGGAAAGCATTGTCAGGACCCTGGAATAATACCCCCTTCCATCATCTGCACACCCCTGCACACCGCCTTCATTCTTTAGCATGGGGGATCCCGCTGTGTGTGCCCCGGCACTCGGGCCAATGCGTTGCTTCTCCGGTGTCCCCGGGGACAGAGGGAAAGAGAGGTTGGCTTCCACTTGTTGTGAGCATCCCGAACAAAAGGGGTTCTTTTTACTGCCACGACAGTCACCCGCCCTCCGTGGCACGGTGACGCTTCCTTACTCATTACGGGAAGGAGGGGAGGTGCCAAACGAAAAAGAACATATTTTTATTAAAGTAACTAAAGTCGAGAGATCCTAATATATTTCATCATAAAACACAAAGAAAGAAGCACACCCTTAGCTCGACTCACAGGAACTGAATCCTACAAGCACGTTGATAAATTACCGAAAACCGTCATGGATTATGAAGGGGGGCGTTAACGTGGACATAGACTCTTTTTAAAGGTAAGGACAAATAAAAAGCAATGATTCATTCCGTCGAAGATGCATCGTGTGGCTTAATCTTAATGACTTTACGCAAAATTGCTTACATTCGTAATTATTAAACGAGTGCTCAACCTTTCATCCCAAATTAATTCTGAAATCTTTAATACATTATCACTGTATTTGGAGCGTAAATCGGACAGCATTTTTGTACGAAACAAGCGATCAGTTTAAATTCCCAAGACGACAGCTAAATTAGAAATAATTGGAAAATATGAGTGCGTGGGTATAAAAAAGAAAACGTTCTTTGAAACGAGACCCCAAATCGAAGAAAGGGATAAAACGGCCCTCCGTGACACAAATGAAAGATTGGGAACATAATAGTGGGAAAAAAATTGCAAATAGACGCGGAAATTGTGAGAAAAGATGCTTAAAAAGTAAACTATTGAAAGGGCCCTAAAGAAAAAAGAGAGGAAAGGGAGGGTGGCGGGAGTGCGCGGTAAAAAACGGCCTTTAATCTGACGTTAAGCATAACTATCTTCACAATGAAAAATGGTAGATATGAATGGAAAATAAAAATATGGAACAAATACAGGAGAGAGAATAAAAATAAAAACCGATAAATAGAAATGGTAGTGTAGAGCAATTTTGTCAATCAAATAGACGCGGTTCATCTTGAGTGTATAAAGAGAATTTTTTTCGGTAAAAAACGGGTATGTAGAATGTATGGGAATATGTGGAATAAAGTATATATAAATATAAGGATTTCACCTTTTCAGAGTTTCTTTTGCTTGATAATATCTTCAGAGCACATTTATATGAAATGAGGACGAACTACGACTCGATTATTCAGTAACCTAGGGATTACTGTAATACCAATCAACGGGCGGGCAATAATAAAACGTTTAACAGGCACATAATATGGACCTCCAACAAAGATTTACCAAGGGAGATGAGACTGATGTTGATTTCATAAGAAGAACAACATAATTAATTGTAAAAAAAACGCAATAAGGATATTTCATTGCACCTCAAGGTGAGGTGTGGTAGGCCACTAGGAATTACGAAAACAGGAAATTCGTCTTAACTCTATACTATGGATTAAGATAATATTATTAAGGGAAAGTCATTATGTTAGTTAATAAAATAGAAACTTTCATATATTTATATAAAGTCTAAGGTCATGGACGTAAAGTTTTATTTCCAATGCAAGGCTCCATTATCGCTAGAGAAAGTTAGGAAGGTATATTAAAATTATTTCTGTCATATCTTTTGAAAATGTACATAAAAATACTTATAAAATCAACCTATATTAACAACCTTAATATTTTTAAACGGGAGTTGAGATATTTGCTAAGAAAACGTCCCAAAAAAAGAGTAAAGGGCAAATCATCAATGGTCTGCACTTTATTCGATGCGGCTACGAGTGAAACTCAAGTCCAATTTAATCAGTTTCCTAATTATGAGTGAATTACTAAGCTGAAATGAGGTGTGAATATATGTGCGACAAACATTTTGAGAAAGTTTAGAGACATTCAAAGTTCGGCATCATCCTGTTGAGTAGGTCCTACCTATCTTACTTATCTTAAAAATAAATTAACGCATTCAGCTAGTCCCTATTTACTTATGTTCAAATTCTTATGCTGACAACAGTACAACCTTGATTGTTTCCCCTCTGACCTATGTTACCATTTCGTGGTTACACTTTATTCTTGTATTATATTGTCAATGTAGTTTCTCTCTAATTCTCTCTGGATAATGTTGCACTGTCTTCCTTAATGTGTTCCCGTACCGACGTCCATGGAATAAATTGTTTTACATCCATTTCATTTGGTTTACCTCCTTTAGTACTTTTGTTTCAGAATATCAAATCCCTTATGACACCAAAAGTTTCAATTCGCTTTTTTTTCTCCTTCAGTTTCCATCCGTTCCCCCATTCTTTGGTGTCTTCCATTTGTTTGCCTATTGTACGATACTCTACGTAGTTCTCTCGCTACCTTTTTCTCTTCAATGTGGTTCCCGCTGTCACTTAAGGCTTTCCCGGGGAATAATAAATCGATTAGGGGTCAATGATGGATGTATCGGATAGTTGTCCGAAGTTTACGTCCAGGTCTCTTCGCGTACGACGCGAGCCCCAGACTCTCCCGTCTCCCGGGCGGCCGGAACTCAAGCCGGTCAGCCGGCATGCGTCATCAGCTGCTGTGAC
>WURS02444160.1:0-14686 GCA_011762765.2 Rhinocypha anisoptera
TATTTAATGCAGAAACACTAATCCACTACTCCAAGTATCCACGGAAGTTTTCACTAGTCCGTTCAAAGTCTCTTGTGAGAAGCTCCCAAAAAGTAATTTTTTATCGGTGAGTAAAATTTTCAAGTTGCTAATTTTGATCTGATAAAATTTTGTTTAAAAAACTAGATGTTTTTATTTTAGTAGTTGGTAAGTACCATCTTCGTTACTAAAATTAATGCTGAAATCTAAAATCGCGAGTCCACGCATCACACACGGTGTGTGATGATGCGTGGACGTCATGTAAAAAGTGCGTAGTCAGCGTATCATGTAAAAAAATAAGTCTTGCGCCGTTGCATATTAGGCAGTTGAAAAGTATGTTGGAATAAGATAATTTCGTGGTATAACATTTATTTTATAACATATATCAGTATTCATATAGGGATATAACTGTTGTTATAAATTTTTAGTAAAAATAAGAGATCCATCTTTGATGTGGTTTTTACATATTCATAATGGTACACAGTTATAAAAGGAGGAAAACTAAAGCTGAGTTTGGTAAGCACCCTGCCCCTTATGCACGAGGCGCAAAAGAATGTCCATATCTACTTTTATTGGGCACTCATGGTTCTCACCTATCTCCGAAAGCTCTTGATTACTTTTCAGGGAATGGTGTGGCTTCGCTTTCTTTCCCTTCAAAATCGATCCACCACATAACTTCAGGACTTGAACGCGGCTTAAAATATTTGTGACTTATTTATTGCAAATTATTTATGAAGGATAACAAAGTGTGTTGTTCCCTGTAACCATGTAGCAGTTACTCAAAGTTACGCCGGAAACTTTTCCCTATTATAATGCTCTGATGCTCGTTTTATTGAAAAACACGTTGGTGAATAAAACTGTTATACAATACGAGGAAAACAGAACTTTGTAGCGAAAACTAGGTGGCGAAAAATAATTCCCTCGGGTTTGATGGAATACAACCCTACGCGGACCTGGCATCGGCGTCGTCCCCGATTGGACGAAAGTTCGCCGTTCTGTGAAAGAGAGTTTATTATTGGACGCCAAGAAACTGGACGGTTTCCCACTTTTAAGGCCTGCAGAATACCGATTGAGGGCAGATGACAACTTCTTTCCTTTTAGTTCGACGTTAAAAGTGAAAGTAGCAGTCGCCATAAACTGGATTCTTACCGAACAGTGGGGGGAAAGTAAGCGAAATTTCACAAATGCTGCATGCCCATTTGCTTCCTGCCCACAGTACCAAAACAGAATGTTTTCACGATTCAGAGCTGGGAAAATATTCCAGGGAATATCTCTGGGAATTGAATTTTTCAGAAATAAATAATATTGTGCAGGTGTGGGTGTGGGATATTCTCCTTTTAGGAAGTAATGAAATAAAGATGCGGCGCTCTTCCACAAAATAAAACTTTATAATTATTACGACGCGCTTTTCGACTCGACAACAGCCATCAACGAGGCCAAAATTACTTGGTTGTAAGTAATTTAAAGTAATGCTAAGGTCTTTTGTTTTATGGAAAAGTGTTACATTTTCATTTCATCATGAGTTCCTTCCACTATTCGAGCCTGAATCTGTTACAAATTTAGGAAGTACCTACTTATAACTGTTGGAAGTTAATTCTAGGAAAAAGTCATGGAGTATTACAATACCACACTTTGAGAATGAACTATGTTATTAAACATAAATTCGGAGCCCGGTTTCAATAGCTACTAAAGCGAACGGATAACCCCGTCGGCCGCGAAATTTCCCATCCCGAGCAGCCGTGGCGTAAGAGCAGTTCACTTTGCATTAACTGGGCGGGGCCCGAACCCTGCGCGGCATAGATATCAAGCAACACATTATTTTAACAGATTTTTTATTTTATTTCGATCGGTTTTAATTGCAAAACCGAAACAAGTCCAGGTGTTATGGCAGATACTTAACCATGGCATAAAACTCTTCTAATGCAGTAATAATTCGTAACACTCGTTTCATTCGAAATAATAATTCGTAGCCATACAGCTTTGCGAGAAAATATGACATATATTAAAGTATTTAATTAATTTCTTGCAATTATATCTAATACATAATGTGTGCTGGAGAGTAGTTTACATATATTTGTTCCTTTTAATGAAAACTTATTTTCTTTATCCAATATTATTTATGTAGGATATAATGTTGGACCTGTTACTCCACCTGCCATGACGTGATTTGTGTAAACATTGTTTTTCTCACGAAGAGCTATTATATGCAACCTTAATGTTTTGACAAATGTGCTATTCTTCTTGAGCTTCTCTACCTAATGTGAATTTGATAGTATGATGTGATTTTTGTAAATATATTTTTTTTTCTCTTGGAGGGCTCTTATTTTTAACTTGATATGTTTTTCTAAATGCTGACATGGCTCTTCTCCTTGGTGTGCTCCTCCTGCTATTATTTGATTTGGTTAATTAGTGTTTATTTACCTTGAAGTGCTCTTATTTGTAATTTGTTATGATATGCTCTAAGCTATAATGGACTCCTTGGGCTGCCACAAAAGACTAGATTTTCAGTGATTGTATGACATTATACGTATGCCATCCAACTGTATATTTATTTGGGTGTAAAGAGTCTTGATATATCCTTCTGCTGTAACTGGGTATCTTGTCTTTAACCTCTGCTAATGTTATTCCTCCTCAGTTTTCCCCTCACACACTCTACCCTTACCAATGGTTCACCTGCCATTCCTCAATGTTATTAAAGATTTCTGTACTATTTAGCAAATACTTGCAAAGAGATACTTTAATGATTCTTGATTACAACTTACCTAATTCCTATTTGTTCTCTGGCTGTCTTCCTATACCTAAACCTTTGCGTATTTGACCTCTATGCGTATTGTACTAATCTTCCTGATTATTTTTTATGCCATGCTGAATAGTACACAGGATATCCCATACTGTAATATATATCCAGTGTGTAATTTGCCTTTTAAAAGGAAAACAATTCTTATGTAGCATTACGTTTTAGTTTAATAATTATGTTTTGATCCATGTGAATGCTACTCTGGCAAATAGTGTAGTTTGAATTTCAAAATATCCTAAATAAATATTTGTGAAATATATTTTTCTCTTTCCCACGTGTAGTTAATGTAATAAAATATATTTATATTAAATCATTTATTGTTTTCCCATTCCTTTAGTTGCATTGGAAAAAACAAATAGCCTTACGTGAATAATTATTATTTATTAACTTTAAAAATACCAATGATTCCTTTCTATAACTCTCAAATTATGCTAGTTTTCTGAATTAGGGTGTTTAATAATTATTTATTCTCCTAAAACAATTCCACTCGGAGTTATTTTCCAACTTGCGAGTTATTTTCCTACGCCTCGTATAACATCTTTCTGCCGGCTTAGAGTGACTTTATGGAGTTCACTCATCATGAAAAAAGACAAATGTTTATAATTTAAAAAAATTATTATATCGACTTAGCTCTAGGTTTCAATGCATGCTGCTGTTTCTCATACGTATGATAACATCAAGCAACGAAATGTTTATTTAAAAATAGCCTCCGGATGTATTAAATGCAATTTTAAAATCACTTCCCGACGTAAGGTTTATGCGCGTCCACCGACACCCTCCCCTCAACGACGTCTCTAAGCGATTTACTCCGGCGAGACTTTTTCCCCGCTTGGGACGTCTCTAGTATTTTTACGCTGCAAGCGGAGGCGAACGACTATTAGCGGCGTCGCATAGACGACGCTCTATTGGAGAGCATATCCGCGAGATGTCTCACGCATTGACTCGAACATCATGGGGAAAAATGTGCCCCGGGGTGTACGCGGCAGAGGAAGGAGGGAAAGCGCCAGTCGGCCTCCTGCATGTCTCCGCACGTGACGACCGCTCAGACGCCGCCGCAGCTCCTGCCTCGTTACGCCGCGACCTGGAGCACCTTATCTGAAATTACTCTGACCGTAAGTGCCTCTATAAACCGCTCACAAACAAAACTTGCGCGAGCCTCCGCTCTCGGTTCGTCTCGACGGTGTGTGCGCCCAGCCTCGTGGTTAAAAGTCTCAAACTTATCTCGGCTTAAAAATCAAGGAAGGGAACGCCCTTCGCAATCATAGTTAATAATGTCGCAGCTGGTAGGACTGCTTCCCTGCCGTGCAACAACTCGGTCATCGTCGGGCGGCCTTAAGATATCTTTCACTCTATAGGTTTGTCCGTTAACACCCGTGCCTGAAATATCTGCTCAATTATCCATTCGCTTGGAGAGAAAGAGAGTGACTAACGCCTTAAAAATTTTCACTCTCATCTTTCGTTTCTGAACGTGTAGATTTGCTGTTAGTGACATCTCCGGGAACGATCACGCGCGAATGACATTGCCAAATTATAGATGTTCTTGGCTCTGAGAATATTAAACTCCGCGAGTTCAGGAATTTCGGTGCATCCACGACGAAAAAGAGCCATCGCGTTTCCCACCACAATGCAAGGCGTTTTCGTCGGAAACATGATTTTTTGCGGGAGCAGCAAGTACACGCATCGTTCCTTCACTGCCCGCCGTTTTTCCAAAGACGCATCAACCGGCGGCTTACCTTTTTTTTCGCAAGAATGGGAATCGCTTAAGAGGGCACCTCTGACACGTCACTGCCGGCATCACGTCACCTCTACATATTCCTCCTCACCACGAACCTAAATCGGCGAAGGGGAATGATGCATTCCTTAATAATGAAACGACGAAACGATTCCGTCGGATAATTCAATCAAAGTCATCCGATTGTCTTTGTCTCGGTCAGGGGACATGTTACGTAGGATGGCACCAAAGAACGCAGCCGTGGACAAGATCTCCCGTTCAGAATCATACGCTGCCGTCTTAAAAGAGCTCACGACAGGGGCAGGCTCAAGAATCAAAGGACGATCTCCACCGTCTCCACTCTTTACGGAATTCAGAACCAAATGAACGGGTTAATCAATCGAAGGAAGGCCGGAATTCTTCCAGTGAGAAAAAAATAGAAAGTGCCCCGACGTTGAGTTGCGCGTCACTTGGTGTAAAAACCCGAATGAAACGACCTCTCGCGACATTGGAAGGCGCGAAGGTTGAGGAACAAGTTTCGAGGTGAGGGTTCAATCTCTTCGAATGAGTCAGTGGTATTATTGCTTGGGCATCATCTATATGATCCAGTTAGACAGCCATAGGTTAGATTGATCGGCCCGAATGGCGCAACCGTGGACTGTCGAAAGCACGCCGCTTACTGACGGGGATCGACACGGCGCGTGCATGTTTCTTACGGCGACGACCGAAGCAAACAATGCGCCAGTTCTCTGCCAGGGTCACGCGAACGTGAACTTGAGCGACTCACTCCTTTGAATAAACATGAGAGGAAATCGATGCGTGCGAAAAGAAGCCCACATAACTAAGCCTTTCGATACCCTGACTAGTGATATTTCTTTCGGAGAGATCCTGAAGACATTTAGTTGTTTTTGTCATTAACAGTTGAGATATCTGTTCATATTCATAGAATTCATTTTAAGGGTACTTTGCTTTTATCTAGAGATGACCTGGATTTTTTTCAAGTTTTATTATTTCAACCCATTTGTATTTTCGCCAGTTGGCGGTTATTTTTCTATAAATTAGTGTGTATGTTTATATATATATATATATATATACCTGTTGGTTCGAACACTAGTGGAACGTACAGAGACACAGGACACAAAAAGAAAGAAACTCACAGTAATAGTAGTACCCTTACCAATGGTTCACCTGCCATTCCTCAATGTTATTAAAGATTTCTGTACTATTTAGCAAATACTTGCAAAGAGATACTTTAATGATTCTTGATTACAACTTACCTAATTCCTATTTGTTCTCTGGCTGTCTTCCTATACCTAAACCTTTGCGTATTTGACCTCTATGCGTATTGTACTAATCTTCCTGATTATTTTTTATGCCATGCTGAATAGTACACAGGATATCCCATACTGTAATATATATCCAGTGTGTAATTTGCCTTTTAAAAGGAAAACAATTCTTATGTAGCATTACGTTTTAGTTTAATAATTATGTTTTGATCCATGTGAATGCTACTCTGGCAAATAGTGTAGTTTGAATTTCAAAATATCCTAAATAAATATTTGTGAAATATATTTTTCTCTTTCCCACGTGTAGTTAATGTAATAAAATATATTTATAATAAATCATTTATTGTTTTCCCATTCCTTTAGTTGCATTGGAAAAAACAAATACTTTTACGTGAATAATTATTATTTATTTCCTTTAAAAATACCAATGATTCCTTTCTATAGCTCTTTGTGTCCTGTGTCTCTGTACGTTCCACTAGTGTTCGAACCAATATTATTCACATTGTGAACATTTCGAAGTGATTATGTATATATATATATATATATATATATATGAGTTTCGTCTAATCTCCTATCTGATGAAGGTGGTTCAGCAGCTACCGAAAATTTAAAATAGTGAGTCTTTTTATCTCTGTGCCTGTTTTTTTTGTGTGTTCTTTTGTGCGTGACAATAATCTTCTCACGTGAGTCAACTCATGACGTTATTTATATATGTACGATATATATATTTTTTATATACACAGTGTTTATGATTTACTTTCTAGTGAGACCGAGATCGGTTAAAGTAAACTTAAGAAGATGTAGACTAATTAATTTAGATAGAAACAGTGGATCGAACGGTAATGGTTCAAAGTTCATTTTTCACTCGAATTTATTTTGCCAAGGACAATGTGCCAATAGAAGTATCTACATTTGGTTTCATCTTGAATAGAACCGGGGGAAATTACCAGGCTTCCGGACCGATAAAACAAGTGTCGATCTTTAAGGTTATTAAGAAGAAAATAATAATGAGGAGGCAGGAGCGTTTTCCTCCTCGCCCAATCTCCTGAAATTACGACGCGATGACGTTGTTTCTATTTTCGTACGGTCGTGAGACACGGGCAATACAAGTTTTCGAGAAAAGTAGATTATAGGCAATAGGTAAGTGGTTCTACAGGAGAATGTTGAAATTTAAATAAATGGTCAGACTATCCAATGAAAAAAAATTATTAGAAAATAAAATATGCTGGTCTTTGATTCTCGAAACACCATAATACCTTTAATATTTTTTTGCACTTTTAAATGAAAAATTTCGAAGAGTCTCTCGAAATTCTAAGTTAATTCCTGATATTTGGCTTAAAGTGTTTTTTTTCTAATTTTGGGGACATTTTTAGGTTGCTACTATAGTATCGGAGACCATGAGTATACGTATATGGTTGGCATAATTTGATCTTCAAGTAATCAGCATTTAAACATAATTTTGGCATCTATCGCTTTGAATTGTCAAGGTTAAAAGTTTTGTGGCTATTGAAGGTAATCGCTCGGCACAGCGAATAGCTTTTGTGACCCTGATGCCAGTTTTAAATTATCCATTGTACACCACAGAATTTATTTTCCTTGGAAACGGGGCACATTTAAAGTATCTCGGTAGTTGAAGGTTAATTTTTTCTCGTGGACACCGGTTTTTTATCTGGCAATCCTCACTTTATTGGTCTTTGGAAGATACTACCATATTTCGGGACAAGGAAAGAAATGCGTCATTGAACTGTATCTGCTACTTCTGCAATTGGTTGACCTCCACACCAGACATCCTCTTGGTTTAAGTGGCGAATAGAAAGTATAAATACCAGTTTCCGAGGCGTAAAAAGGCAAATTCCCGCTGGAAGTTCAATAAGGCAACTATTCAGTATACTTGGTTTTTATTTCGGAATTGAATAAGTCATGAAGATGGCCTACGAGGGTGTGAATTTTGTTTTTTGGGGAACTTCATTCAGAATAAAATCTACAGACAAGTAATAAAAATTCACACCTAATAATATTTTACGAAATTCTGATTTTGCTGGAAAAAAAATTTTAAGAGTTTATTCGTAATTAAATTTTACATAGAAAATCATGTTACGGTAATATTTTTAGGAAGTAGGTGGTACAGAGGGAAAGGTTCTCGGGCGTTCAGTCCCTCAAAGCAATCCTTAAAAACCTCTTTCCTATCCTTTCCGAAAATCTCACTACCACCGAAGTCTTTCCAAAATGCCCCTCCCTTACTTTCAGACGTCCTCCTAATCTCTCCAGCATCCTTAAAACCACAAAACCCCTCTCTAAACAACATAACTCATCCTTTTCTCTACCCTCTACTTGCAAACGTCCGAGATGCAAAGCATGCCCAATCCTCATTTTCCAACAAATTCCTTGCCTTCCCTCTTCCTTCAATACCCTCCCCTACCTGCACCACCCACAACATAGTATAAATTCTTCTCTGTCAGTTATGCCCTGGATTCTACATAGGACTTTCTACCGCCCTCTCAACATCCGAATGAATTACCACCGATCTTCCTACAATAAAACTTCCTCTCTCTCCGCCTCTTTCCCCGTCGCCGTCCACGCCTCTACACACCAACAGAATTTCGAAAACTGATGTAGAGTTGGCATTCTTACCTCTCTCCCGCCCTCCGCCACGCCCCTTCAACGGAGGACATCAGAACAGGCGTGCATCTACATCCACCATAGCAATTTCCCACCTGGTATTAACAAATCCCACTAGATGGACTTACTTTCTCTAACCCACACCCCAACCTCTCTCCCCTCCCCCATCTCCTCTCTCTGTCCCTCCACCACTCCTTTCCCGTCAGATCCCTTTCACCTACGCCTGGAAGAAGATGGGAAGATGGTAGTGCCAGCGAAATTATTGGACCCAGTTACTTGTGAGTGTTCTGTATTTTTGTTTTTTGTGTTTTTCGCCGCCACCCATGTGGCTGTGTTTTATATATATATATATACATTCAAACAGAAATTATACTCCTCAGGAAAATATATGCTTTCGGTTAACTGAAATACCCGCAATCGATTAAGTTTCTTAATGTGGTGAAAAATAGAGAAACTTAAATCTTCGGTCAAGTGGCTCGTTTTAATGAATCTGAGAAGTGTGGTACGATGACGCGTCATTAGAAAATTTCGGTTTCTGTTTTGACCTCTCTCGGTATTCTGGTTGGAGGGAGGCACCTTTCACTCCTCAGAAATCTGAAATCTTGAACATGTACGGCGCTTACTCTTTTCCAGAACAGATTTAGAGCTGCGGCTAGTGGTCTGACGTCTGTTGGCTGATTAAACCCTGAACAATGAACCGAGCAGTTCAGAATGTTTGGCATAGTGAAATCATCTAAAAATTTGGTCCGTTTTTTAACGAACCCAATGGTTAGAGTGATTGGTCCACTTCAACTGCCAGTTATCCTCAAATTCGGGTATGTGAATTCAAATTTCCGCTTCGACCACTCGTATTTTAAACGGGTTACATTATCTGTCTTGAATATAACACAGAACCACGTTCTCCAATAACTCTACCGTTAATATCGACAGATACATTGAAAGGTAATAAACGTACTATAGGCTGGGGGCGATTGACTACCTGTGAGACTCGCGTTTATCAAATTCACCTTGGACGTACCCAACTAAACCAATAATCTTGGATCTTGGGAAGCCGCAAATCGCACAAAGGAAGGAACTGACCTAATCTACCTATTGTGTACATTGCGCACTCGATAGGGTCCACTAACGTAAGGGTGGGCCCTCCCTTTCAATTTGAAATCAAGCTTTGAGTTGATTTACCTGGTATAAGATAATTCATGCCGAACGAGCCGTAGAGTCGGTGCATGATCAGCTTGAATGATCGCGTGAAGATTTCCGTGAAAGACCTGATATTTGGGAGGAAGAGGTTTAATTTCAATAAAATACATTATGGTCTTCTATCTTTGAAGCGGGGTCTCCATAATTAACGCAGCAAACATGGACGATGTGGGAGGGGGGGGGAGGCGTAATTCAAGGGTCATGCGAAGGAAAAAATAGAGCGTGTTCTAATTTGCATCGCATGATACGTCAATCGGAATATCATCACTCACGGGATCATTCACCGTGTTAAGGGGCCTTTAAAGAGAGAAGTGTTCGACGAATTATCAATACTTCTTCCGTGTCGCTCATTCGCTTACTTACAGAAAGAAATCGGAGGCCACGGCCCGTTGATTTGAGCTAACTCAACGAATTTCATTGCTTTTAGTTATTGTCATGACTTTACTGCAGGTGACTACCACTTTGCCGAGTGCTCAGAGCACTAGGACCTGAAGTGATATTTTTATAACCAGTTATAATATGGAGTCTTCCTCATTTGTACTTGCTGTACCAGTTATCGAGGTCGTGGTAATACAGTTAGGCTACCGTAAGTGGGACCCGGGTTCAAGCCCCCTTGACGCTTCTATACACCTCAAACCCAAGCTGAGTGATTTTCTGGGTACCAGAGATTTCTGGAAAACCTCAGGGGGTACAGAGGGAAGAATTGTTGCTTTTTCCCCTGATATGTTTATTTATGCCTGATACCAGGGGAGTTCTATCCTCACCAATCAAAACTACCTTTGGCTTAAATACTCTGATTAGTATATAAGATAAAATTTACCAGTCAACATTTGGGTCAGGTTTTCCTGAGACTATTGGAATTTAATTGAAAAAACGCAGCTGTTTCTGCATCTATTTCTATACCCCCATTTTGTTGTATGGCTTTCAATCGTTAAGTTCCATCGCTTAACAGCAGTAAATTTGTGGAGTTCACCAAGTGTTTTTCATTTCCATCGCTTATTAAAAGTTTGTCTCTTTTGACATCCTTCGTCACCGTGGTGTGGAATAAGAAAGAAGAATCAATAAGAGCATTCGAAATATCCATTCCTTGTCGGACGTTTAAGAGTAACGAGATTTCGTACCCTCCGCTACGTAAGTTTTGGTCATGAGTCATCCCTCAAGTTGTTCTTTTTTCTCTCTCTTCGAGATCTTTTCGGCACCACAGATCCCTCAGAGCTTCCGACTGCAAGAAAACACGCACACATACATATACAATATATTGTATATCACACAGAATCATCTCCCTCCCCATTAAAGTAGCTCCCTCCCTTGTGGGAAAGAGCGACGCATTTTTCTTCTGTCGCTGGCCGCGGTCGCTTATCGCTTGATCAAGACCTATCTGTCATAGTAGCGCATGCTTTTTTGCGCCTTCTCTCCGTGCGCAGAGACCTGACGACGCTGAAGATCGATGGACGACCTGTCGGCAAACAAATAATGCCTCCTCCGTCATTTTAATTACTCGCGTAATGATATGAAGTCGGTGAGTCTTCACATCGTGCTTCCATCTCTGCTAGTCCGAGGTATTACATCCGATACTGATGCGCCGTCTCGTTTTACGTGCACCAAAACTGATTTTTTTGGTTTCGAAAGCCATTCTCGGGTCGCATGTCCGCCAACTCTTTTCTTATCGTGGTTCGGAACTAATCAGTTCCGTCGTTTTTCCAAGGTTCCCATCGTGATGAGGAAGCAGTTGGTATTATTTTTAGGTTGATTTACAGTCAGTCATTTCTTTGATTTAAAATCCCATAAAAGGTTCATTTTCGATGGCTGCTTTTAAAAACCTTTGGACCTTTTTTCTTGGATTTCGGTTAACTCAGGGTTTTACCTTGCTTCTTGTCTTTGATTTCTCCTTGTGAAAATTCAAGGAGAAGGCCGTCGCCTTGTGGAATTCCTTAATTAAACAACTAGAGGTTGTAGCTTTTATGTATTTCCAGGAAAAAATGAGACACGATCAGTTTCCACTATAATCGTCGTCATCATACATCTTCACCTGAAATCCCACAGACATGTTCTTAGAACATCAGGTCTGGACCAAACATAGGCGATGCGTTACAAAGAATTAATTTTGTCGGTAGACGTGTACCTTAATAAATTAAAAAACACATTCCGGAAAACATGCACCCAGACTCGGTATTGGTCGAATATTTTTTCCAAAAGCATTGCGATTGAAATCGATTTAATTTACATACGGCTTGCGTCAAGGGAACACTGGCGAATTTCTTGCCCAGCGAATTTCATTTCCCATATAAAGAATTATAATATTATCGGGGTCCACAGATACGGCAAAAGGGTTTACGAAGTGAGTATCATGCGGAGAGAAAATATATATTATAATATCCCGTAGGTTTTCCCAATGTTGCCCCTGTTGACAGGAGGTGCGTAGCGGGGTTGCGGTATCCACTTGTTCCCTTTAGTTTTGAGTGATTACTGGGGCGACGCCTCGTTGACTGTTTCTTGCGTCTTGTACCCAGTAGTACAGCCAATATTTTACTGGCGTTAGCAGGACTGTTGTCAGATGACTCCATGGAAAATCCATTTCAGGCACAGAGCTTCTGGTTAACTAAAATACCACTTGAATAACTCAGAGGGGGTGGGATGTTTCGTGGCCTACGCACTTCAATACGAAGCTCAAAAGCGGAAGACGACCTTTTGAGCACCGAGCTTTACTAGAAGCGGTTTTATGTAACTCATTCGTCTTTCAATTTAAGAAATTCATTCTATCAATTGAATTTGCAGGAAAAGGTGGGCAAGTTTTAAGGATATTAAAAAACTTAATTATGTTGTTTGAATACTGTTTCAATATTTGACAAGCAAGCACTTTGAATCCCGTTCCTTCTTTTGAGTGGCATTAAAATGATTTTTGGAAATGGCATCTTAAAATATACATGAAAGTAGTAAATTGTTTAATCGACATTGACGTTGAAACTAATTAATAACATTACCACTTATTACCACGTATTTAGAATTCTCCTCTACTGATATCCCATTCACTTTGTTCCGGTTGTCCAGACGCATTCGACCTAAATATATTGGGTTTTTACTTTTATGTTCTATTAATTAAATCTCTCAGTCTAAAGATAGGTTATCTGTAGCCCTTCATCCTTCCTTATCCAATATTTGTGCATAAAAGGCCACATCTTCTAGGGAGAATAATGTAATGGTTTCCTGTTCCTTCTGCTAAAGGTTTCGTGAGTTTCACTCTCGTCCTAATGCCGTAAATGCCGGACCGATCACCTTTTTTACCTGCGCTATCAGTGACATCAGCTTACTAGTGACACTGATTCCTTCCGCCAAAGGTGACGTGTATCGAAGTTGTGATATTTTTCCTTGTTGTCCGTTCAGTTTTTCAAAGGTTTTTTTCACATTTTTTGCGCCTCCAGGACTCGAACCGGGAAATCCAGCTTAAGCCACCGCCTTTAATTTTTAAATTCATTCTTTTTTCCCTCTATTAGTCTACATGAGTAACACAGGAAAAAATTTCAGGCGTTTGTTTCGTTCTTCAACCGTGTGTTGGAGACTAACAAATTTCACATATCTTTGCGACCGAGCTTCGTGGGCTCTCTTGAACGTCTTCGATTGTCAAGTAGAGGTTGCCAAATAAAATTGACACAGAGAGAGATAGGGTGTGCGAGGTTTTGAAAATCACAAAACCTATGAAACAAATGACATCACGGCACACATTTCCCCCGTTACGCTCCACCCAGTCACATCTTCTTAGGCATTCTCTAGTCTCGTGTCCTAGAACTTCCTCTCCTTCTTTCCTGGTCGGGTTCGGCGGAAGAGATTCAGATGACTTTGTGACACTCTGTTGCCGATTGTGTTCGGTGAATGGGTGGGAATGTGGTGTCCGCGGAGCGCGAGGCGAGGGGAAGGGGAAAAGAGGGTGTCGCGAGGGGTGGGCACGGAGAGAGATCGGGGACGTGGCGACACGGTGGTGACTACAAATGACCCGGATTATAAGGGGTGAGCGTGAGAGAGCGGACGGGGGCTTGCTTCACTAGGGGGGATGCGGTGGTGCCGGGGAAGAGAGGCGGGCGGAAGGGGTGGTAGGGTCGGAGAGGACAGGGCTGAGGCTGGGGAGCAAACGAGGGAGAATGTGGGTGGAGAGGATGTGGGGTGGATTCGGTTTTTGGCGTTGGTCATCCGCCGTCACTGGGAATGTCGATATTTTCCTGACTCCCTGGGGATAAAATTGTTTCCGTAATGGCAGCAAGGACAAATCCTAGCCCCTAGGGGGGGTTTTAATCGGCATACTCTGTGTGCCATTAGAGCTGCCCTGTCGTGGAAAATATTACATGACCATAAAACTGTTAGCGGTCACGGAATTTATGATGTCCATGTTGGGCGATTATATGCCACGTGTCACACAGATATCATTTTACTTCTTTCTTATACTGCTCATAATTAAAAAATACGGTATCTTCCCACAATAGTTCGCGTAAAAAACAATAACGTGGTTATATGTTGCATAAACAATGAGGATTGTTATTTTACGCGCAGTTACAAGTTGTAAAGTTATCTGGAAGTAGACAATCAATGGCTATTTCGTAATTTGGCAGGCTATGAATTAGTGATTTGACAGTCAAAGGAAAAATTTGCAAACCTATTAAATTTTAGGACAAACTACTTCCAAATATTTTTAAAAGTACTTTTAGGAACTTTGTCTTTTTGACAATCCATCCAATTTTGAAAAATGAACAAGAATAACAGCTGTTGCGAAGATTACTATTAGTTAATGTGTGAGTATATATATATATATACCCCACGTCTCGACCGGCAATTGGGGAAGTACGGTGTTCGGGTCCCTGAAATGGACAAAATTTTTTCTGATAAGAATTTGTCGGGTTCCATAAAATATTTTCTACCACACTTTGTGTTCGTCCTTTTATGTGTTCCCTTTCCTTATTTCCTATTATTTGATTGTGTGTATATATATTTATATATAATAATCACTTCGAAAAGGTTCACAATGTGAATAATATTGGTTCGAACACTAGTGGAACGTACAGAGACACAGGA
>WURS02444189.1:0-14684 GCA_011762765.2 Rhinocypha anisoptera
TTAAAACAATGTTCATGCTCTTTAATTCTCTCCTTGAATTTCCTCCCTGTTTGCCCTATGTAAACTGAATTGCAGTTGTCACATTTTAATTTGTAGACGCCACTTTTATGTAGTGTTCTTATCTTTTCCTTGGTGTGGCTCAAAGGATTAGTCAGATATTTGTATGGAGCCTAAAGGATATCTCAACTTGTTGTATATAGTTCAAAATTATCCATGGAAATATTTCAATGAAATTATGTGGTATCAGTAGCACGAAAGATCTGTTTGTTGTTTCAGCATGATGATGTTACCTGTGTTACCTGTGATCTAGTCATCAACTTTCATTATTTTCAAATGATAAAAATAATTATGTTTTTGGTCACCCAGATGGTAGAGCGCTTGAATAATGAACTGGGTTCTAGTCCCGGTGAAACAACGGTACACTTCCAGTTACAATTCAAGCTGATTGATTTTCCGGGGAAAGCACAGGCCGCTCAGGGAATGGAACTATCCCTCCTACTCTCCTGTTTGTACATATTTTCATGCGCGCGCCGCTGAGCTTAGAGCTGGATGAACTCTATCCTCATCTAACCAGAAAAAAACAATCTTAGAGTTGATTTCGGTTGTTTATTTAGAGTCTAATATTAAGCCGTGGAATGTAGGACATCATTGAGAGGAGTACATTTAGCAAGCTTGAGGTCTTTTCGAGTTGAGCACACGATGTAATTTTTAAAAAAGTCCTTTGAAGAAATAATTTTAAAAAGCCTTGTCTCATAATCTTCATCGTGCTTTTATCGTTGTATTCTATGGGCGTTTCCTTAGGTGACCCCCCCCTGTTTAATTCTGTCCCTCTCTTATCTGAAGAACAGGACGGGTAACATTTTCATCGGAATATGACGAACCGCAATGAGATTCAGAATCCGACATCCGAGGCGGTTTCGTCTTGTATGTGGTTCACCAAACCGTCGTCCAGGTAGCAGCACGAATGCTGCCGTCTCAGTGCGTCGACGCACCTAGTTCCCGCTCTGGCCTGAAGATGGCCCGCTCGCAGCTTAACCAAATCCGTCATTCACGGAGGGAAAGGAGGAGGGGAGGGTCGAAATATCTGTGTACTGTGAGTCAGATACATTGAAACGGAATTAGGTTTTTCCGAGGAATCCATCCTTGCGGTTTAACTGGTTTAAGTGAGGGCACGCGCGCGGATAATTGCCGTCTTTCCTGGGATAAATCACCTGGGCGTCTGCGCCTTGCACACCCTTCCCAGCGAAGTGCGCACACGTTTTTTCAAACGCTGCTGCTCCGCAGATCTCCGGAGTTCAGGGGCTCGACTGGCGACATAAAATACCTTGTCTCCCTCGAAGTAGTCACACGCAACTGACAGTCGGCGATACCTCCTTGACAGCTGCCGGCGGACGACTGGCATACGCTGGGCATCATCCTCTTGGGATGCTGTGACCGTGCCCTCGGCGAGCCCAGTGAATCGACGTCTCCAGACGGTCACCGCCCCCCGCCGGCATCTGTGCGTACATCTGCGGCGGAGGAAAGATCGGGGGCCTCGAAGGAGCGCGCGAGATAGAGGCGGCGGGCAGGGAAAAGAAATTTTCGGCGGTCGCTGGAGATGGAGGAAGCCGGCACCGCCGCCGCCGGGACGTCCCACCTCCCACTTGAGGGGGAGGAGTCGGTGGCAGCGGCGGGACCTTCGAACGCTTTGGCGGGAATCCCCGAAATCCACGAGACCGTCACGCATGTCCTCACCTACGGTAAGTGCCCTCTTGATTTGATTGCCTCTGGGTTTATTTTAATTGCCTGGGAAATATTGAAAGGACAGGGAAAGGCAGACGAAGAATTGAACACGCCGGGCGATAGGCTTTGTGGTTTAGCGCACTCGCCTCAGAAAACCACGGAGATTCCCCGCGAACAGTATAACAAGGTTTCATTAACTAGAGGATGGAAAAAGTACGCGAAACTAAGCCCGTGAAGATTTGTAATGGGGAAATTCATCGAAATCCCGAGATTTTCGGGTCGTGAGGGCAGCGAATCATCAAGAAAAAACCTTGGCCATAGGTTTCCAAGTTAGTATTTATTTTCGTGTTGTCACAGAGCGTCTCAGTAAGATAAGCGAGTGACATAGTCACTATATTGAATTATATAAATCTTGATCCACCAGTGTCCCCACCACGACATGCGAAAGCATTTCTGTGTCGAATGTCAAATCCGAAAAGCTCTCATTCAGGTCTCATATCTAGCCAGTATCAATTGGATCACCTGCCACCTTTTACTTCTTGCGTCTGGCACCCCCTTCTCACATATCTTTGAGGTGGTGTTTTCGCTCCTAACATTTTCTAGAAGTTCCGAAATATCCTTATTCCTGGCTGAATGGCGACATTTATAGGATACTCAGGTAGAACAATAAGAGAAAAAAGGAAGAATTACTATCCTTTTGGAAAATTAATAAATATTTAGCGATAAAAATGTCGTTAGAGTCAGAATAGCCCCTAATCCCTAAGTGATTCCGGCGACAGAAATAAATCTTCACATGTTTTTACACAGCCGTGTACGAAATAAATGTCTAGGAGTTAATTTCTCCTCCTGAAAAAAACAAGGACCTTATGTTTAAAAAAAAACTTGTTTCCGTTTCTTCTCTTCTTGGCAACTAATCTTTTCTACGCTCCATTTTGGTTACCAGGTGTGTGTATCCGTGGCTTTCCCGCTGAAAATTTTGAAAACGCCCCCTCACATGGACCGCGTGTCCATTTATTCACCTCTCTAACTTTCGAGGCTCGCCGCCGTCTGAGCAGAAAGAGAGAGAGAGAGGGGGGGGGGGGAAGAGCTACGTTTATCTTTTGTTTTTATCTTATTTGTTCCTCCTCCGCATCCAGCCCATCGCTACAACCGGCGGCGGAGTCGGCTGTCAAAAGTTTGGCCTCGCCCGCAAATATTTTTTTCTGCTGAACAGCAGGAACACAATAACAAACGCTTTCGAAATAGATGAGCATTTATTCCCCTCTGGGCTGGGCTCCCCGGCTCTTTTTCAACCGTTTCCCTGCCTTCAACGTCGAGTAACCACGGCCATAGAGGTGTCGAGCCTGGTGACCATGATGCTATCGACTTGTTTCGAGGAAAATGTGTCGATTGGAAATTACATGCCGTGAATGAATTCGAACGAGATCATGTGTTATCAGTGGTTTGTATGTGTTTCGCGTGAGAAAAAAAAATATGACAGGCAGTATTGAGTTTCCAGCTTCTTCACTTGTGATCTTTTCCTGTATGATGAAGGGTAATCTTACCGGTTAAGGTAAGTTTTCGTTGAGCATTTATTAGCTTAGGTTGGCCTCGTAGAATATAGCTTTTTTTCTTGTATAATGCGTGGCGATCTAAAACGATTATTATTGTCTGTTTTTCTAACAACGTTGATTGCTTGTCCTTTTGATATGTTGCAGAGTACGCACCACGGGATTTTAAATTCTATTATGAAGGATTCGTCTTCTTTAAAGTATTCAAGTGTGAATAGTACTGTATTATGTATTAAATCCCGGCTGTGTCACAAATCTTCATGTTATTGGTTATATTATTATTCAATTGCCCACATACAGCACTAAGCCAATGGCGGTGGCACATTATAACAACGTATAACGAGGACGAACGCACAAGTCCATGCCCTTGGTGGATAGTAAAATCCACCTAATCTGGATTCTAACCCGCCACCTCCGGATTGGTAGAGGAGGTCTTTGCCCGTCGAATACCTTCATATATTCAATTATCACTATTCCCTAATATTCTTGTTTTATATTTGCTTTTGTGGATTAACTAATTACAGGTTTTTAATTTTTGTTTGTCTAGGGTTTCAGATTTTATTTTGGTATCGAAACTTCCGAATATATTTTTCTAATAAAAACGAAATTACATGCACCAGGATGGCTATAATACAGCCATTTTTTTAACCCGCTCCACCAAAGGAAATAAGTAACTTTTTTATAGTTAGACTTCCAGATCTCCTTCATTCTTTATTAACCACACAGAGCATCATCCGAAATTTTTTGGAAATTTTAACCGCAACTGTCTTATGCGTTGGCAATTTCGGCGATCAGAAATTGACGTGGAACATACCATGGAATGATGTATTAAGATTCTCCCTAGTTGTTCGCGGTTGTAAAATTGGTCGAAAATTGAAAACGAACAACGAATTGTAATGACGAGCTTGCCTAGATATGATAAATATGATCTAGCGCCTTCTATCAGCGAGTAGATATCGCCATGTAAGTAACCTTCTAATTGTCTTTATTGGGGCAAAATGAGTGAGTACCTTGAGATTCCCCCCCCCCCCCCACAATTAACTTTTCTTTTAACTGTAGCAAAACAACCACGAGGGATTTCGAGCTTTCCTTTCGATTGGGCATACCATCAGTTGAGATGGTTTTTGGTCAAAATTTCATCACCTAACTCCAACAGTGTCCTCAGATAAATGAGTGGCACACTTTCTTGACACTAATGTCCTGGGCTGGACTTGAACCCGTGACCGATGGGTTGACATGCGAGCGCGAAGCAATTTCTGTAAACTGGTTGAAAGAGAGGCCGTGAAAATTTTTTGTTTTGTTCTCATGTAGAGTCGAAAGGAAGTTATTTCCATTCATTAACGTCCGTATGATTACTGTTAATGCCATTGTTCCACCTGAAGATAATGTATTCTTCTTTAAATTAACGTAGTTACAAATTAACTTCTTAGCCAATGCTTCAGCAGAGACTATTTTAGAAGGAAAGTAAATCTTAAGTTCAGTCGGTTGTATAAAATTGTAGAATGTAAGCGGCTTTCTTAAAGGAATGTTCATACGTTTAAAAAAGGGTGAATGTGCTGCTTAAAGTCAATCTATGAGATCATGATTAGTCCATGAAATAAACAATCAAACATGCAAACCATTACCCATTATTACAAGATACACTATAAAACTATGGATTAAAGGAATAGAATGAATTTAACTTGATTTTTTATTTCCTAGACAATCTAATACCCACTCTTATTATTTTCTGTTTTATAATTCGTCTATTTTTACGAACTTCGAGCCATTTGAGCTGGAGGATTGGTTTTTGTATACGTTCCACCGGTAATGCATAAATTAATTCATTAGTTCAGGCCCGAAATTTAGTTAATACAACACTTCTACATTCCCTACACACTATTTCTTCGTCTTACCTTTTAATTATTAAGTTTTATTGTGTGTGGGAGAAAGGAAATCTATCAAAATATGCCATTTTTAAAGATAGAATATGGATATTTATTCATTTCGGTCCGTGGAATAATTACAAATCCACTTTAAAGGGTAGTCCACCATGTCAACTTGCGAAGGTCCTTTAATAGTTGTGTTATCAGGTTGTTTTTTTGTTGATGCGATTAGAATAAATTGACGACACAAATGCAGTGAAAATGACTGTTCTTTATTCCTATTTCGTGTTTTCTTCTTAAAATATAAATATTTTATTTGCTTTTTTTAAATAAAATAATGTAAAACTTGCAATTGGTTTGAGAAGGAAATTACGGTTGTCGTTACATCAATCATTTTCATGTATTCTTGCCTCTTTATCGAAGCGTAATTTTCTGGTAAATTCTTAGCAGTATAAATACCGATCCGAACAATTGTTCAATGTTTACTCAATAATATGACAAATATCGAATTAATCTGCTCACTTACGGCGTGGAACGTTTTGAATAATGCAAAGATTATATTATAATGAATGTTTTGAAGTGCGTCGTTCGATTGCGTAGTTATATTTTTCTCATACAACAATGAGGATCCCAAGTGTAATCCTGCCGAAGGGGCAGAAAAACTGAACTGCAATAATGCTGTAATTCGAGATCAAATCGGAGCAGATGGAAGAATGGGTCCCAGGTAGAATTATTTTTTTTTTGCCATTCATTAATTACCAAATTATTGATCTTGTACTATATATTGCCAATATTAAAAATGACAACACGCTTTTTCTTTGTTGACCTCTTTTCAGTTTTGTGTGGCATATGCTTTAATACAATAATAATCTGTTGATTGAATTACAGTACAACGCTATTAGGCCACATCATTTACTCTATTGACCCCAGACTACTCATTGTGTAACGCATCCAAACATTATAGCCCTTAAATTTTCTGCATTTCTCAGCTCTCGAACGTCCTGGACACGTTTTCCTCCAAGAGTTATATACTTTATAGCAGCCGTGAGTTCGAAGTACCTTATGGAGCGGAGGGTTAACCATAAATCCACGTTCAAGCGACGTCGCAGTTAATGCAATTTAAGTTTCTCCCTAGTATTTCAGCAACGCATTACTTTTTATAATAACTCGGGTGATTATGTGCAGCTATTAAAATCTCACTGTCCTCGCGTGCATCGAAAAAAGAAAAATGTTTACTTCAACGCCGCTATATTTTGGAAAAGTGAAAGCTTATTGCTGTCGAATGTGATCATAAGTTTTTTTTATTTTTAAAACTGGAACGGGTGCACCGAAAATCTTCGCTTTAGCTACGCATGTATTACTCCTGGAGCTTCGGATTCATTCATTCCATATTTATGCTTCGCTTGTTATTTTGTGTCACCTATTCGATGGTGATTCTCTGATGATTTTCTCCTTCATTTACGAAATTCTCGTGCATCACTATGGCATGAATTTGATCCCAATAATTATATTTGGCAGTTAATGAAAAATAATAAGTTATTAGTTGATTTCACTCGAGTGAGAATAGACCGACCGGGTAAGGCTGGTGGGGAGCGCGCCCACCGTCTAACCCAAAGGTCGCGAGTTCGAGTCGCGCCGTCGACGTACCCTATAAACAAAAATGCTACTACTTGAGTGAGAATAGGTAATTAATGGCTTAGCTTTCATTGGGTAATGACTCTCCATTTTCTTAAACTGTAACATCAATTTTCGAAATTATCCCTTTACTAACCCCCTGCCTTGTTTCAACCTTTCTCACACTAATTCTCAGCACCTCATCACTCTTTCCAGAAACCACATCCCTCCTATATTACCCAATTTTTGTCAAAAATTCATGGATTTTCCCATTGTTCTTCGCCTGACGATGATGCTTTGACTCCGAAACCCAGGGCGTAAAAATAAAACTCCTGTGTAATTAACAGGTGATGATGAAGGGTAATCTACCGGTTAAGGTTGGTTTTTGATGAGTTTTAGCTTAAGTTGGCCGCGTAACATGTAACTTTAATCCCTCTTCAAATCTGCATATTTCTTAACCCCTATCATTCTGTCCAAATCCCTATTCTCTTCCTACCCCTACCCCGCTTACCCAACATTCTTCCCTCTATTACAACCTTCAACAACCCATTGCCTCTGAGTACCCCTTCCATCCACCTTTCCTGTCTTTTTTGGATCTCTCGCAGCAAATGCCACTCTTCCCCTTATACCATTCTCAAAACTTCTTCGTTCGTTGTCCTCTCTGTCCATTTCATCTTCTCGATCTGTCGCCAAACCCACATCTCAAAAGCCTCCAATCTACGCTCATCATCCTTCCGAATGGACCAGGTTTCAGATCCATATAGTGCTACGCTACGTATTAGAATTGACAAATAGTTAATTATTTTTCTTTTAATTGTCAGTAAATTCCAAAAAGTTAACTGGAACGATAGAATATACTTGGTAAAAAGACCTTGTTTTTCCGTTGTCAGTAGACGGTCTTTTAAGTTGCATGAATGCTCGTAAAATAATGAAATTTAACGAATTCAGTGGAGTGACGGGATGCGCAATGGGAAGAGGGATTAAGAGCATGGACATTATGAATGCAGTGAGGGAAGGGTTACCACTGCACTGGTTGGTTGTTTGAAGGCATTGGTTAAGAGGAATGGATTATATTTCTATGTTTTAACGTAGTGTTGTAAGATTCAAGCTTGATTAATGGAGTAACGCGACAACTTGCATTCATAGTATAGTATGTAAACATATTCGTTGCATGCCGTGAAATGAGAATATGCTGTAGATTAACCCAAGCTTTAATGATCAGATAGCTGGATGTTAGTAATAAGTCCAATACAAACTCGTGACGGTAAATGTTTTCAGTTGTGCGAACTTGGATGGAAAATAATGCAGCCCTCGCAATTTGCATTTGACAGGAAATTTCGAGCGAAACATTGGTTGCACTTTCTGTCACGCAGCAATTGCCATTCCGCTCGTCTTTATCATCATCCGCTGCTGCGCATTGAAAACATTCACCTCCTCCTCCTGGGCCAGCCGGCTTATTTTCAAATGTGAACTGTGAAGGTGAAATTGATTGCAACTCACGGTTGTTTGAACGTTTAATTGACACGGCAAATATAAATCACATTGAATCCACAAGTATATGCTTAATAAAGTAATATATTCGTGGAATTTTCAGTGCATATTTGGCTCGTTAAATCCCAAGCATATCTCCCTGAATACTCCCGAGCTTCGTACTTCTACGTATTACCCTGCAAGCCGCGGCAGGAGAGTGTGGCAATGGGAAGCTGGGAACCCGTGCAATCCAAACGGGTGGTCTATCCATGATGTTGAAGGGTAATCAACGAGTTAAGGTAGGTTCTCTTCAAATCTGCATACCCCCTATCATTCTGTCCAAAATCCCTATTCTCTCCCTGTTCTACCCCGCTTACCCAACATTATACACTCTATTACAACACCTCTATCCATGATTGATACGAAAATTGGGAAATTGAGTAAAGTACTGAATTGAATCATGATTACTATTGTAGTCACGATTAGCCAGATACGAGAAAAATTCAGATGCAAATTTGAAACTCCAAAACCTAATGTAAGTTTTTCAGGACATCCAAAAAAATTTCCCTCCCTTGCCTCGCTAATCCCTTCGACTCTTTTTAGTTTCAACGTCACCTTAATTTCGATCAAAAAACTTAAGCCCTTCCGAACTCTTCCGCATATGGTAAAAGTTCTCCATTACTTCGCGTGCTCTCAGCATCCTTCCAAGCTTCTATCGAATTCCCGCAACTAACTTATATCAGTTTTCCTACCCTAACCAACACTTCACCGTCTTGTTTGCCTTTCTCTCTCTCTAACTCTAACCTTTTTCTATCACATTACGCAAGCCCAACTGTATTTCCCTAAGGACATCAATCTTCGTTCATTCACATTCCACGTGGCGAAAATATATCTTCACTTTAGAACTCGATGATAGTATACATTTATTCTGAGTCGAAATTGAATAGCTTATATTTCACTTCAAGGCATGATAATGGATTTCAAACCATTTACCCATTATCTCTTCCGTTTGCAACTCATTGACGTTAGTAGTCATATTCATTGATTTCGCTATTACCCCAATCTCGTTACACATTAAGTGGCTGTCGATGTAATCAAGAGCTCTTTTGTTTTTTACTTCAAATTTCTCTTCCTATATGGATCACATTCTTAATTATCTTAATTGTACCATTCGTAACGTTCGGTGGAAGTTGTTTGAGTAAAGAGAAAGTGTGGCTTGGAGGCTTTTGAGTGAGTTTATGGAGTAGGGTGAGAAAATGAGTGAGGAGAGAGAGAAGGAGAGAGAGGAAGACAAATGTAGAAATGTTGACTACAGTTGGAGCGATGAGGAGGCGGGAAGGAGAAATTTATAAGGAAGAAGGGGATATTAGATGATAAATTTGCCAAGAGGTAGTTGCAGGTCGAAAGTTGTGACAATAGCGAGAATTCCGAGTGAACGGAAAAGAGTGAGGCTATGAATAATAAACATTTCAGTTGACAATATAGTCACTTGAGTAGCTGAATATAGAATAATGGAAGACATGTTGCATGATTAAACATATTTATGTAGAATGGGGGTGGCAAACCTTTGACACGCAAAGCTGGGACGGCGCCAATGGGAGTTAAGATTGCACCGTGCGAAATAAAAACTGAAAAATGATCTAAATGTTTAGCAGATTTAACGAATAATGCTCATCATTCATCATTATTATTTAGTACTGTCACTGTTATTTTTCCTTTTGTTTTATCAACATTGTAATTTTATTATAATGTAATGTAATTCTAGTACTTAAAAAATGTATTTCGCAACTGATGTAGATTTTCTATGATATTTCATTCACCTCATTTTCTTAGCTATGCACCCTAATGAAATATTAAAAACTTCCAAAAAAATAATTGAGAATAATACTTAAATAACCATTTCTTATTATAAAACATCATATCTCTCATGGGCATAAAAATGATCGATATCTCCTTTTCGCCCGATGAGCTGGCACACGAGTTAAGAATAGAGTGCTCTTATTTCATAAACTGTGGCTCTTAATCGCCAAATTGTTCGCCATTCTTCAATTGTAGTATAAAAATGCTTCTAGGTACTAGGGCAAAGGGTAAATATTGAATTTGCGCACAACTCGGAAGCATCGAAACCCCAGCTAACGTAATACAATATTCGAGTGACCTATTTCATGTAGGTTTCCATCTGCAATTTCGAGGACTTGGAAAGAATAAATTTAACTCTGCTCACTCGTTTTCAACGAGTTAAAATGATTTCAGCGATGGAATAAAAGGATATACGATACTTTCTCAGGCGAAACTTTGTGGAAGTCCAGCATAATGGGAGTAAAAGAAGTAACTCTGCAGTTTCCACGTGAAATTTCATGTGGAAACTGCAGAATTACTTCCTTTACTTCCAGATTACTCCCGAAATAAAAGAACATTTTCCTTGAAATTGTTTTCATACGCGTGCTAATAGCTCGATTGGTAACCCATAACATACTTCCGTAGTATACCGGAGCTACTTTTAGAGGTCATTGATTTTTTTGTACGTTAACTAGTTAGCACTACTTGAAATGATTCAATTTGCACGTTGAGATTCCTCTTGAGTCTGCCTTCCGTATGGACCACTGCCTAAAAAGGGTGTCTCGATCTCATGCAACTGGATGACCTCGTCTCGACTCTCTCTTTCCCTAATAATTTTCCTTCATTCCAGTGTTTCCTTTCATTCGATGAACTCAATTTGACCCGGAGACTTGGTCGGAAACAGATCTTGGTCTGTTGAAGATTAAATTATAAACTTATCGACAAACTAAAAGTCCGAAACGGCGGTAAAAGCAGGAAGAGCGTGAAACACGAAGGAATAAATAAAAGCTTCAGACGGAAAAGTGATGGATGCATGGTGGAAAGATCAGTGCAAACGTATGGAAAATGAGACGGGGAAGAAGGGGCGTGCTTCAGAGAAGGTTGAGAAAATTATGTGGAATTAGAAAAGGGAAAGCGATACTATATATTGTAAATAACCCTGAGGTTAATGACCAGAACCAAAAGACTTTCATAAAGGTGGAGAACATATGCGAAAGAGCTACACACTAAATGAGTTAAGCTATTACATTTGGATTTAGGAATTAAACATTACGTAAGTAAGGATAACCTGGACAAGTATTATGCATAGATATAAAAGTACTACGATTAATGTTGACCAAATAGGCTATAAAAATAAATAATATCTCATAGTACGTAGTTATAAAAAGGTATAAGATAAGAAAGGGAGGAGCATCACAGACATATATAACTGCATTTTGCCGATATTAATTCTTATTTCAGTAAAGGAAAAACAGCAGCAGTATTTGAAAAATATAGGACAGTAAGTTTGATTTAAAAAATATCTGTGACATTACTAAGATTCATCAACGCATGGTGCAGATTTGCTAAAAAAATCCTGGATGAAGGTCAATTCGTCTTTATGTAGGTAGGTGGGGTTACACCTACTGCTATGGTGGTACTAATAGAAAGGTTGTTCGTTTTCACATTTCCCCAGCATTGATCCGGTGGTCTCTTCAATTTCCAGGTTCTCTCTCCTTGAATTCAAAGAATCTGGTTTGTTTGCTTATGTTTAACTCGCTCGTTCCGAATACTTATCCGATCGTAGAGTGACTCAAGTTAATGAAAGCGTTACAAGATGTAGTTTTACATTGGAGAAACAGGCAAAATCTTGGAAACCTGGTGGTACAAAAGGGATTTTGGATGTAGTAACTGTGGGTTAATAGTAGTTATTATTAGAGCATAAAGTTAAGCAATCCTGAAAAGAAAAGTATCTTATTTTGGGCTGTCGTCCCTTTTACCCCCCTTCTGTGAGCCTTAAGAAAGAATGAGGGCAACGGATGGGGCAGTATTTGTGGAGGATCCATTAGCATTCTCCCTTTAATTGAAAGTCCAATGTAATGGTCGAATTTGGAGTGTCATGATGGTCATTGTTGGGCAGAATATTTAGGTGCTTTTGAACACGCATAAGAAGTTAATCCATTTGTACCTCTACTTCTAATTTACCCTGCAAGACGCCGAAAGGGTCTGTGGCAGGGGGTGAGTCACCCCCACATGCTATGTTAGGTATTATCCACGCAGAAAAAACTACTTGCACGCCAAATGTTCATGGCAAAACATTATTTACATCAACCTTGAGCAATGTCAAACTGTATACAAATAACGTTTACATTATAACTACAAATTCCGTCATACTATGTAAGATCAAAACAGGAACCTACCTTCTTCGGAGGGACTTCTAAGAAGGGGTAGAGGAAATTTGAGGAAAGAATGAAATACTTACTCCTCATAAAGTATGCTTAAAATTGAGGTTTTACTCCTTCTTCTCTTGCAAGTCTCTTTGAATATCTTATTCTTTCTTCTTCAGATAACTTAGATATATCCTACATATATATTTTTGTAAAAGCTCTCACATTACTTTCATGTAATATTATATTTGTGACAGGGGTTAGATGAAAAAAGGGACTATTTAGTCTCAATCTCGCCCCAAAGACCTTTTATTATTGTTATTATATATCGAATTGATCTTTTACTTGTTCGATAGTAATTGTAATCCCTCGGGTTATATGCCTAAATAACGGTTTAAGTAGTGGCCCGTGCCAGTGTTACTCATATAGCTGTCCACTTAAACTCTTATTCCCAGGCGCTCTCTTCTTTATCTTACCTTTTCCTTGGCATACACAAGTACACATGCACTGGCGATAACAGTCAGCACATTCACACCCCATTTTATGACCGCCCGCTGTGGCGTGTGATACATTTGAAGGTTTCAGATAAGAAGCTTCATATTTCTTCCTTCATCTTGCGATCAATGTTTTCCAATACACTCAGATAAAAGTTGTCTTAAGGTAGTGAACGAATGCAGTACTTCTATCTCACGACTCCTTCGGCGTCGGTGCTTACCTTCCCTTCCTAAGCCTAAACAAATCAGTACTTAGCCTGGTGTTGGGTTACCTATTATTTTTATCGGTCTATGAAATACATTTTGGATCGGTGAAGTGGGCTTGGTTCATTTCTGTACTGTAATTTTCACGTAGAGTAGCTCCGTGTCACATAAGTGATATTTTGAATCGGCGTTCTCCACTAAATTTATCTCCAACCTTTACAATCTCTCGTGAAATTTACTTAATCCGTACCACTAATCCAAAGGAAATTCTGCAGGTGATATTGTACGCAGTCACGCACGTGGGTGTGCTTCCACGTCCATATTCCTCGAACAAATAAAATGGCCTTTTCAATGTAAATTTCTATTTTCATTTAATTACATTTCCCCTCCTTCCTTTATATTTATTTCCTCCTTTTATCAGTTAGATGAGTCATTTGTTGTTTCTCGTTAACAATTTTCGTTTGGTGGCATTTAATATTGGCAAACTTTATTCTTTAGTTATCTCATGACATCCTGAATTTCAAGGTACCACATCGCTTACTTCATTTGCATGCAAACATGAAAATCTCTACTGGGTTTAGTTTACAAATATGTTTTTTCCAAAATTAACCAATGTTTTGACGGTGTTTACTTTTAATAAAAGGAATTTGAAAATATTATGATTGAAAAAGTACTAAATAGTAATTTTGATTAAATTATCGATAAATTGGATGAGAAATTCTCCACTAGCGAAAAGGTCTTACAAACATTTGGATTTGTAACAACCGCACGGGTTAAACGATGAGGGAAAAATCACTTTCAGTAATATATCAATGTAATCATTTACTCTCATCATGAACACATTATTGTCTTGAGTGAATAGCTCGATTTTAATTACGTATGGTCTATACTTAATCTTAATGATTCCCTTAATTATATGTCTTATAATTTGAATTTAAAACTCATTGGAATTTAATAATTAAGGACTATGTACTGTACAGCTCTTGCCCAACTCAAATTGACTGAATAACACGAACCTCACATAATTGCTACCTTCCTGTCTCTTGCGAAATGCTGTACCTATTTTATGTATACAGTGGTGTCTGATCCAGCAGTGTGCCATATTGAAACCATCGTCTCGGAATTACACCGTTTTCTCACTCGGATACCTCATTTTGCTCTAGGTCGAACTTCCATACACCGCCCCCATTTTCCCCCATACGCACCATTTAGTTTAATTCCTCCGTAACCATCAGAGATTACCTCCTCATTGTTGTCGATATTATCCATTTAGGCTGATTCCATAGGGAATATGCTCCCGTCTCCCAGTTGCTGATGCTGAACTTAATTTGCCGGGTTTGCCCGTAATCCTCCTTAATCGCTTGCCCCTCATTCACCTGGTCCGTATCATACACCGAATCCCCTCATTTGCTTACTGGTATCAAGCTATGCCATGTTACGTAACTGTCCCCCCCCCCCCCCCCCCCGCTAAAATATCTCTACCTAACTATACCTTGACCATCTAAAGATGACTTTTGACCGTTAAATTTGCAGCCAATCGGCGGCCACCTACCATGACGA